>VXAC01005860.1:317391-390130 GCA_013399225.1 Rhipidura dahli | reverse complement strand
AAAAAAAAAGCCTTGAAAATGATAAATCATTAGTGAATTTATTGAATGGTGCTGCAACTACAGCTATGAGAAAATCATAAATCAATATCACAAATAGCACTTAAAGGCTTGACTCCTCCTGTTTTGGGCAGCAGATTCCAGGGCTTTCTGAGATGGTGCTACATATACCTTCTTATTTATTTTTAAACAAGATGAGTTAATGAAACAAAGCCAAAATATGCACAGGCTAACCCAGGATTTACTGAGCTTTAAGATTTTGTTAATTGGACAAGCTTTAAAAACACCTGATGTATAAACCCAAAATGGTAATAGCACTGTATTGAACATTCCTTTGCAAGTCTCACAGGAACTGCTGCATCTTTCATAAACTTCCAAAGGAAAATACCAGCAAACCAGTGTTTGAGCATACCCACTCAACATTAAATCTACACAAATCAGTATTGATCAACAAAATCAATGCAATCACGACCTCTCCTGTCATATGCTAGGGACATTTATGCAAGATAGAAATAAACAGTTGTTAAAGGAAAATTTGAATTCCAACAATGCACCATTACCCTTTGGAAATTACTATTTTAGCAAAGCAAGGGCCTCTTCACAGCAAGTTAGGAGTGATAAAGAAATACTGGACTGAGAAAAGTTATTGCAAGTTTATTTTGCAATTACATGCTTACAAGCAGTTTATTCTGTGTTTGATCGATCATTTCCTTCCTTTCATCTTTCCTCTTCTCTGTATGGTGGAAAGATTCTTTTGAAACATTAGCACTTGCAATTTCACCTTAAAGAAAACACATACAGAAATACTATATCAATGATTTATTTGTAAATTACTACTGCCTTTTAATTCTTGAACTGATCATACAGATTTGTCACAGAAATGTAAGTAATAGCTTGTTTCTAAACCATTTCATTGAAGAAATATGCAAAAAGAGATGTAAAGGAAAAAATTTATTAGACAAAACCTAATTGAAGATTAAGAAGAGCTAAAAGCATTGCTTTTATTTGAAAAAATTGATTCAGTGATTAGTTTAGCTTAGTTGGTAGAGCACTTGTATCATGTATGGAGTACAGAACTATACAGGTATTAGTGGAAGCCTGTTTTAAAATCCTTACTATGAAGCAGGCAATATTTTGTATAACTTTGCTTATTCTAAAACACAAAACAAAGCAACATACATACATAGGTTAAAATACAACAGAAATTTATGTAGAAATAGTAAAATTTTAATTAACTGGCTTTTTTTTAAAAAGCAGCCAGTTGATATCAAGTATTTGTCTATTTCAAAATCCCACCTGATTTTCTGTCTCTGTGTTCTGCAACTTCTGGTTCTGGTATTGGAGCAGGCTTGAGTATCTGACGTCCACAGCTTACAGAATACATGAAAAATATTTACAACATTCAGTAACTTTCTTCTTTTGCTACTGCTGTCTTCTACTGAAAAATACCTGCAGATTACTTTTTAAAATAGGCTTGTGAAGGTTTCTTCCACAAGTGACCTTAGTATTTTCTCCTAAATTTGGCACACATAGATTTAGTCTGTCCTTGGATAACAATCAACCATCACCTCCCCCAGGCTTAGATTTCTGATTTAATAAAGTAGAGCTCATAACTCAGAAAGTATTCAAAAACACAGACTTCAATTCCCAAGTAAGAGACCCTCCTTTTCTAAAATTCCATAGAATATTGTTCCTCTACAACAACAGCTACTGAGAAGGATGGGCCATGTCAAAGCAGTGGCATGCACTCTGAATTCTTTATTACCCCCTGGATAACACAGTTACAGATTATTATGAGATCTTATGCCCTTTTTCAATCCTAGTAGGTGCACAGGTCTTGCTTTTTTTTTTTCCCTTCCTCTTTTTTTTTTGGTTTTCATTTTAATTGCATTTCTTTTCAACAGATATGAAGTGGTCGAAATTATAACAGAGTTTACAGTACCTGCTGCACATATAACCTACAGGTGTTTTAACAGGCTGCTGAAAATCTGGAGAGCTAGCTGCGTATCCTGGAGGTTTGTGTATGTTAATGCTTGGTTTTGTGAGGAAATCAGCAGTGTCAGGGAACTCGACAGGTGACCAGTTGCTGAAAGCCCCACTGGAGACAGATCCGTGACTCGGTGACCCCACGGGACTCAGGCCGGGAGAAGCACCTTCCAAAACAAACATTGCATGGGGTTCAGATGACAGTGGAGTCGTTGCTGTTTACCAAGACTGGATTTGAACAACGAGGGACACACTGAGGTTATTTGAGTGCTGTGTTTTCATGAGAAACCCCCTGATGTGCCATCTTGTTACTGCATAAATTGCGCAATCTTACCTGCTCGTCTGGGACCCACGTGATGGGTCAGTGTCACAGAGGATGATCTTTGCTTTGGTATTGTCAGCAAGTTTGCACCAAAAGACCCATTGGAGTGAGATCCTTGGCTGAAAATAAAACAGTAAGCATTTTTTTTTTATTTCTTTCCTAGTTTTTCTTCCATTTTTGTTAAGTAAAATGCTTTTAAAATAGGTATATTGCCCTGTGACAGGTCCACCACCATTCAAGAAAGAGAGAATACTACAAAGCAGTCAAATTCAAGAGCAGCTAGAAAATATATGTCAATCACATGAAATAAAAACTGCTGTTTACTGACTGAAAGCAATAAAAAATTTTATACAGTCCTGAAATCACACAATAAATATACTCAGACCACATGTGATAGATTTTACCTTCTAACGTGCTACTTTCTTCGAACATTTGAAGCAGGCTGTTTCCTAACAGATCTGAGGATTGATTACTTTGGAAATACAGTGAGAAACTTACACAGCCACAGCGATTTTCAAATAAATTTTGCATATTCAATTAATTATTTTATTGATTATAAACTTAAAACTAAAGCTGGTTTTGACATCAAATCATATTTTCCTTCAGCGACCAAATCGTTAAACTCAATTGCTCAATTCTGCCATCTGCCGTTGCAGGGACGAAATTTCATGCCATAATTTAAAATTATATTTGCTTTAGTGAATAAAAATGTAATATGCAATTAAAAATAATTGTATGTGTCTATAAAAAGACACTATTTTCACTAAAAGTGAAAATAGTTAATTTAAAACTATTTCACTTCAGGAGGGGGAAATAGTATTTACCAAAACAGATTTAATCTTTCTTAAGCCGACTGCAAAAAAAGTCCAATGCAGAAATAATACTCGATCTCCATCCATAGTTTATGGGGATATGAATATATGAATATGAAAAATGAGTTGCAGAATAAACATGGATTAATTTCTGTGTATCTACAGCTACTGGAAAGGGTCCCTCAGAAGCCACAAAGATGAAGAGGGGTCTGGAGCATCTCCCTAATGAGGAGAGGCTGCAGGAGCTGGGCCTGTGAAGTCCAGAAGGCTGAGAGGGAATCTCATCAGTGCATACAAATATCTCAAAGGCAGGCTAAGGGGATGGTGTCAGACTCTCTTCAGTGGCACCCAGAAAGGGTGAGGAGCAATGGCCTTAAACCAAAACACGAGAAGTTTCACCTCAACACGAGGAAGAACTTCTCTACATTTTGAGCTAGTGTTTGAATGAGAAACCAAACCAAAACATCTGCATAAAAATACAACAGAAGCTCCCAAGAGCTGCTTCTGAATGGTAAGGAAAATAAGGATACCCTCTGTAAATGTATATTGAGACTGCAGCAGGAGGCCTGGGCCTCAGACTGAAATCCCACGGTTGCTAAGGTTGAAGGAACTTCTCTGGTCCCTGGTTATTTCCAGAGGATTCAACTGGGGAGTTTCGTCTGGACACGGGCAACCAAATCAGCATCACAATATAATCTTTATATGATTGCTACTGCTCACATTAGAATCTTCAGTTGTGCTTTAGATACAAACCAAAATTAAGTTTTACAATGTAAAAACTTAAAGATCATATTTTATTCAAGGGGAAGAGAAACACTGAAAGGACCAAATTATTGAAATGGTTCACTTTAAAATTAAATATAATACTGATAAGTATTGGATGTGTGTATATGAATTTCCATCCACTATAATTATCAGTTATCAGCATAACTCACGTTTTCTTTTTTAAAAAGGCATCTGTTCTACTTTCCTTATGACCTATGTAGAACCACTAAAAGAAAAAAAACAACAAAAAACCCCAAACCAAAACCAAAACAAACAAAACCCCAAACAAATAAAATTTAAAAAATTAAGAAAAAAAAAGAAGAAAAAAAAGAAAAAAAAGAAAAAAAAAAAAGAAAAGAAACAAAAGAAAAACAGAACTGCACACATTTTTACAGAATTCCAGAGCAAAGACAAAGACATACACATTTATACATTTAATAAAATTAAATGTGTGAATTTTCACCAATATACAATGTTACACAAAAAGAAAAAAAAGCATTCATTTTAATGCTAATTCAGAATGTTATTTTAATTCTGGAAATAAAAGCTCTCTTTGCATCATATTGATTAACAAGTAGAGAAGAGATGACTGCCTTAATCTATTTTACAGCTTGCTTGATGACTGGAGGAACAATAAGCATTGTAATACACACAGCAGTGGCTATCAACCACAAGAAAATTGTCTCACCTTTGTAATTACATATGGGTATATGGAAGTTGGCAGGTGATACATATTTTCAATAAAAAGAAGGAGGAAGTCAGTACAAGTTTAGAGACTAGTTTGTTTTGCAATCATCTATGTTGGACTTCTTTTTCATTTCCTACTCAAAGGCCTACTTACTATGACAGAGCACACTATTTCACCTCAGAATGACCTGATTTCTACTTGAGATCAACCAGAGTTAAAAAGCATAGTACATAATTAACTTTTCCAGTTCATGCTGGCAGAATTTGGAGACTTCATTCACAAGACTTTACATCAAATACTTCTGCTGCCAAGTTCCAGCATTATTACTGCCCTTAAAATGCTGTTCAGTGCTTACCTTGGTGTGTTATACTCCTGATGGGATCTCTTGCTAATATTACCCCGTTCCCATCTAGATGATGTTGATTCTATAGGTGACAAGCCAGAAACTCCTGAAGATCGTCTCAGCTGTGGGGTTGGCAGGCTGCTCCTGCTAGTTAATCCCTGTTGAGTAATTTGACCATGGTTAAAATCCATGGAAGTAAAAACAGATGTGGAAATCTTATTTATGGGTTGTAAGGGCTATTTATTGCTTATTTTTATAGTGAAACAGCTGATGTGGTATCTTACTCCAGGTGGGGGTCTCCCAAGGGTAACAGGAGACAAGAGATATGGATACTCAGGGGTTTGCCTAGACAACTCTTACTTGCCTAAACTGTGAAAACTGTTGAAATTGTGGCTGCTAATAACAGCAGAGATCCACCCATCTGGCAAGCATTCTACTTGTCATACACTAGGAAATCCGGGGACAATTCTAGGGACAGTCATGATGACAGTGGAAAGCATTTCCATTTCAGAGTAGCCTTGTAATGGTTTTTTGTCTGACATTTAATTTTTCTTTCTATTTTTTTTTATTTTTCTGAGTACTGGGCAGTTCACGCTTCCAAGAAACCCAAGGGAAAGGGTTAGTGTTAGATAACCAGTTATGACCAGCCCAAGGTCTGAAGCCCAGTTTCAGCTGCATTCTTTTCCTTGTTTTTAATTCCTTTCCTATCAAGGAGAACAGGCAGTTCACCACTGAATCCTAGAATAGCCCGTGTTGGAAAGGACCTCAAAGATCCTCTAGTTCCACCCCACCCTGCTCTGGACAGGGACACCTTTCCCTAGACCAGGTTGCTCAGAGCCCCATCCAACCTGGCCTGACATCCAATCTAACCCTGCCCTCCTTCAGTTTGAAGCCATTCCCCCTTGTCCTGTCACTAAATGCTCATGTAAATAATCCTTCTCCACCTTTCCTGCAGGCTCCCTTCAGGTACTGGAAGACCACAATTAGGTCACCCCGAAGCCTTCTCTTCTCCAGGCTGAACAAATCCAATTCTCTCAACCTTTCCTTGTGGGAGAAGTGTTCCATCCCTCTGACCAACTTGATGACACCCTCAATCAAACTGAAAATTCTAACTGAACACACTTTGGAAGCTGGTCAGGGAAGAGAAATAAAGATGTACATAATCGCCAGAAAAACCACACAGAGGAGACCTTTAATATTCTAAGTCAGAGAAAGAAAGAATGGGAACCTTTCAAGAGAGGCCATTTTGAAGAAATACTTCCATATTATTTTCTTTGGAGTTTGTGCTCACTTACCTGCTTTTTGGAAGGAAAAAAAAAAATCTTTCTCTTGCAGTAACATATGTAGGGGGAAATATTTGGGCTTACTCTTGAACATACACCAAAGCTAAAAAAATCACTGAATTATAGTGGTAAGCACTAGGCCAATTTCTATACAGAAACTCCCTAAAACTCGAGGAAGAAGTTACTTTTCAGAAGGAGAAAAAGAGAATAGCTGTGAAAAAAACATGTTCTTTCAATCTCACATGGTCTTTATAACTGGTCTCCAGCAATGAATATTTTTCATTTCACACTATTTTGACTAGCTATAAAGAAATTTTAAAAATCAAAAGGTATACCAATCTTTAGTGGCTTTTAAAGAAATCCACACAGAAACACGTGCTGAATGACTGTGGTCCCTGCACAACAAATTTCTGCAGGTATCCATGTGACATTCCAAAGAACTTCATGCTGCAGTGATTCTGCAGGATCTCCCACAGTGTAACCTGTAGACACTGAGTTTTTTCCCCAAAAATATGGTTCCTAACAGACATTTCACAGGCTGAATCTGGCTCCAAAATACTAAGCCAACAAGATGATCAGCTTGGGCCAAGCCACCCACTTCCTGGAAATGCAGACAACTCAAGGGCATGTTCCAGAGTTGCCTCCACAATGAGCAGCCTCAAGCTGTCAATACTGGGCTGAAGTTATGAGCTCTGGTGCTCTGCAGCTGAGTTTCTACATTGTAATGCTTTTCCACCACATTCCTTAGCATATCATAGAGTAACTTCATTCTTGCTTTCACTTACTAACGCTGGGTAATGGAGAAGTGACTGTGGATTTTACACTGGTCTCATAAAGTAATCTGTTGAAGAGAAAAGGGATATTTTCCCTTTGACATAGCTGATTTGCTTCTGTCTGACGGCTGGTTTGCTGTCCACAAGAGTAAATTTCTTGTGGAAGAAAGGTCAGTGAAAAAGCCACTCTGACAGTAATGGATAGATAAAGGAAGTGGAAGAATCAAGAACAGCCCTGTTGGTCCCATATCCCGAGACTACAACATCCTCAGTTTATATCTGCTGTTATTTTGAGGAATGATGTGGTCAGGGTGCAGACCTTGTACCTGTCTATCCATCAACCACTTCAATTTGCATTTTGGTACCTATCTCCATTTGATTCAATGTGTTTTCACAGCTGCTCTCTTTCAACCTTAAACATTGTCCACAGGTAGTCAGTCAGTAGAGAACCTGCTACGCATACAGGAGCATTCTTTCCAGATGAATGTTTCTTTATCTACTTATTTTTGTTTAATTGCAACACACACAGGCATGAAAATGAAAGCCATTTGACCTTGAGCAGCTTCCGGTCTTTTTCGGCAGGATCCTCTATTTCAGGGCAGGGGAAGAAGCCAGGAAATGGTGTGAATGGGCTGGCCTTTGGCCTGCATGCTCCTGAGAAAGCACCAATGAGGCTGTTAATGCTTCGAAGGGAAGAGATCACATGTGGTGGAAGAGATGGGTCACTCAGGAGCTCTGTGAGCATGCTCCGAGCCTCGTTCAGCACAGAGAGATCAACTCCATTTCCACTGCCAGCACTCTGGAATAGATGGAAGTGTTGCAAACTATTAACATGTCCAAACGCTTCATGGTATTCTTTATTTTAAATAAGTGTCTTATGCATTGCAAATTTTAAAAAATAAATTTTAAAAAAAAAAAAATCAGTGCAACATTTTTCTTTTAAAGAAAATATGTATATATAGACATTCAGACAGCACCTCCTCCAGGTTTTTATCACACAAATAAAAAGTAATTCACAATTCAACATCAGCTTTCAGTTTATTTAACTCTATTTAAAATCTGTTCCATTTTTTTTTCTCTCTAATTATCTCAGCATTAAATTTAGTATTCTATCCCTTCCAACAATATCAACAAATTTTGGCAGTCAAACTGCTGGAGCCCCTTACAGAGGAACAATTTCCACTGCCTCATCATTTTTATTAACCCTGATTCTACTGAAAGAAATTATTAAAAAATTGTCCAAAAAAAAAGTGATCGGTTTTAATTTTGCATAATTCTCTGAACAGGAACAAGAGCCTACTACAATGTAAGAGACAGAGGGGAAAATTAGGCAAATATAGCATCAACAGAAAACCAAAATTTGACAGTTTACAGTGAACCCTGTACTCAATCACATTTTACAAAGAAACCCAATTAAATTAATAATATACTGACCTGGTAATAGGGCTTGCACCATTGCTTCAAATCCCAATCCCAAAGTATCATCTGTAAAGATTAAAAAAAAAAAAAAAAGAAGAAGAAAATGAAAGATTAGTAGATGATATGCTAATACTGAAAAAAGCAAAAGCATAAATCTTGATTATGTGGTGCAATAAGAAATGTTTCTCCCTTCATTTCTCCACATGTAATTTGGGCTATATTAACATGTATTCTCAGTTAATGCTACCCCGGAAGAGCCCTAAAGAAGAGTTTGAAGAAATTGAATGCAACAGAGATATTGTGATGACAGAATAATACCGCCTTATTTCAATATTTTTGGATCGCTTTTAAATCATTTAACATACACACTCAATTTGGTGGTGACAGTGCTTTCCTGCTCCTATTCAACCTCAACCTACAAAAGCAAAGCTAGCCCAAAACCTTCAAAATATTTTTTTCATTCCAGAATCATTCAAACAGTAGCAACTTTTGTAAATACAGTGCAGAAAGCATTAGATTAAATCATGTACTTTTAAAGGGGGCAAAAATGTCTCCAATATCTTAGGTTAAAAACTGCTATTTTAAAAACCAATTTCTTGCAGGAGGTTTTGTTAGGCTTTGCTCGAACGCGGCTACAAAGCTCCATGTTCTGAATAACCTCACTAAACCCACCAAAGCCACAAGAGAACGTCAGCAACACAATCTGAAGATGCTATCAGCTTCAAGTACGTCAACAGCACTCACTTAATTTGTCTTCTATACTGACAAAAAATGAAAACAACACACAAGAAATGAAATTCAGATGTCTGCTCTGTTTCAAAAGCTTTCGGTCTTCATGACTTCTAGACAGATTCTAATTATTCTCTGATAAATTAATTCATTTGCAAAATGCATACTCACAAATTAAACATGGCTTTTCACTCTTTTGCGTGGCTACAGAGCACAAATAACGTGCCAACACCCCGCTTGGTAGTTCATATTTTGCAATCCTGGAAGCTCTTCTGCTTATTTTTTTTAGGTGAGACCCAGGTATGTTTCTGTTCCTCTGGGACTAACAGCTCTGCCATGGAGCAAACACAATGTTCCAGTCTGGCACTTGTCCAGAAGAAGGTGCAGAAAGTGTCGAAAAAGAAGCACAGGTGGGGACGTGGCAGCAGTGCCCAGGCAAGGGAGGCACTTAAAGGCTTTTTTTCTCTTCAGTTATCTTCACAGAGATACCACTAAACCATGCTAAAAGTTTGTGGTTATGACATCCACTTGCTAGGAAAACTGAAGAGATCTACCTGGAAGCATGTGCTTGGACTGGGAGTAAATCAGAAAATCATACTGGGTGATAGTGGGCAAAGCAAGCAGATCAAAATCAAGAATTACGAATTTAAGTATTTGAGAGCTTGGGGTTTTTTTAAGTGATTAATCTGGCTACCCTGTCTTTTTTCTTTTTCTTCTTTTTTTTTTTTTGACTGTCATTGCTCCTTAAAACAGTAAGATAATGACCAACATTCTCTGACCATACCCATTTTGCCATGCTGCATTTGATTTTAGCAACATCTTGTCAGACTGGGGTGGTTTTTTACTTATTTAAGTGGGTTTTTTAAAAAAATTTTCTTCACTGTGAGGCTTCTCTTTCTAAATTGACATTTCTTTACTGTACTGAACACCAGTAAATCTTTTGGTTTCATTCTGTCCTTGCACACAGAGACTGCATTAATGTGCTTCATTAACTTTTGACTCAATCAGCAGCAAAGATCAGCTGTCCACATGGGTTTTGTTAGTTGTATTAGTAACCTTTGATACTAATGGGCCACAGGGTTGCGTCAGCACGCCCGCAATCTTGCAGCCTCCATTAGGGGACAGAAAAGAGGTTTCCCTCTTGGAGTATTTTATTTTTCTTTTAAATATGTGGTATGTTAGCTAATTTTATTTATTTGCTGCAAATGAGCTCATAATAATAATAAAAAAACCCACAACAAACAAACAAAAAACCAAACCAATAAACGTCTGGCTAACTCCAGAAAATTTCTGTACCAAACATTTTACTGCAACTCCTTTATTCATCCTTTAAGCCACATTTACACATGCTCACGTAAGCTACAATTTTGGGGGTCCATCTTTGTGACTCAAGAGGTTCAAAACCTTCCTTTTGGTTTTAGCCCCCCTCTATGGTAAATAAATAAGCTCTTGTGACCCATGCTCACCCAGTAAGCACAAGGCAGAAAAATCTTCCAATCGACTTTCATTGCAAATAATGGTTTGATATTTTAAAAGGCAGGGCACCATTTTATGCAGTTTTGTTTAAATGAAAAAGTTCACAGCTTGGACTCATCACTGAAAATTTTCTGTTGTCTTCTTTAAACCAGAAGATTTAAGCTTCTCCACTGATATCAATTTTACAGCAAAGACACTAAAGCAGTTTTGAAATAAACAGAACTTCAGTTTACATGTACTTTGCTATCAGATTTTCTTTACTTCATTATTTATCACCATAATTAGAAACAATATCTCCTGAGAGAAGACAAGGCAGTATAACAACACAGCTAGCAGGCTACCACGGTCTGTCACATTTTCAGGGGTCATTCCATCTGCCACGCATCACAGTAAATAAAAGGAACTGATGAGAATTTTAGGCATAAAGTAGCAATCTCTTCTGCTAAGCACAACTGGAAAAAATGCACATCTCCAAACAATGTATATTTTTCCATGGCAAATCCGACTTGGTACATCCCTACAGTAAGCAAATCCTTGCAGGTTGGCAGTGAAAGGGGGGATTACCTTTCCTTAGGTGCTTGGAACGCACCACAAGGTGGCACTCAAAATCCAGAAAGCCTCCCCCGCAAAAACGATTGCGGGAGAAAAGAGCAAAAAGCAGCAGGATATTCCTTAACACACCTTCTGCAGAATTCACAGAGTTCTAAAGACAAGGAGGGTGACGATTTTAAAGGTTAACAGCTGATAAATTCTATTTCTCTGTTTAAAGAATAATTTTCTCCTTATCACTAAGGAAATTGTCTCTCACTACCTACCAGACTTAGTTTCAGTAGCCTAAGTCCATGCCTTGGAAGTGAAATCTGGAATACTAAACAAGCAGCATTTCTGGCATTATTTTTTTGTTGAGAGCTTAGCAGTCGAAGCTTTATTTCATTACTGTGCATCAACAAAAGTTACAAAGTATTCCCAGTATCGCATTAATCTTACAACAGGTGTGAAAAGACACAGTTTATTTTGACCTACTGTGAACAGACCAAGAGACCTTAAAATAGGGCTTAGGCAGAGGCTCAGCAATTTCTGATTTTGCAACTACAAGACTTGTTGCAGAAAGATCTGTACTCTGTAATACTAAGATTTTGTAATCCATTGCACATAACGTTCCTCCCTCACCTCCTCCATCAAGAAACACCTTATCTAGGGTGGACTTGAGTCATAAAAGTTCCAAGCTGCAACTTAGACCTCTGCTTAGTAACTCACACACTTTGGCTTTGAGCATCCACTGCCAGTGGCAGCATCGCAGCAATCGCACGTTTGGGAGCTCCTCTGAAAATCCAACTGCAGTGGGCTCCTATATTGCAGATGAACTTCTGAAAGGTGAGAAATCTATAGCCATTCCCACCAGAAATATGTATAAGAAATTACCAGTCAGCCTGGAGGAGAAGTTCTCCTATCAGCCTGACCCCAGCCGCAGAATCTTCCCAGTTTATCCAGAGAGCCACGCACACACTTTCCTGGTTGTGTATAATTGCCTGACAAGCTGATCAGGGGTTTGAAGGACAGCTTCAGTAGAAAATAGCTTCCAATAGAAACAAAACAAACCAAGAAAAAACCCACACATGCACCATGCCTTGCTCTCTAACAGTCAGGGACTGTATTACTTTTAGCTGTAAGAATTGAATCTATTTAGCCTCTGAAATAAATTTCAAAACAGTTAAAAGAAGACAAGCCAGCTTATAAAACCCCTTTAAGTACAAGTGACCTTTCCCAATTTGGCCATCATCGGCCAGCGTAGGTCAAACTGAAACTCGTCACTCAAAACGGCCTAAGAGTGTCGAGAGAAGGAATTTGCATCACTGAAAACAAGTTTTTCTAAAGGCTAAAAAAGTTGCTAAAGCTCAACAAATTCTCCCCAGATTTGCTGTTCTGAAGAATGAACACTGCATTCAGTACTATGGGTGTCCGGTCACATCTCAGGAGATTGTAAATACCTGTCACTTAGTGGATATATGCAGATAAATTGATAGCAGGCATCAGCCTTATGCTTTCTTAAACAATAAAAACCATATTTCCATATGATTCAGAGGATTTGCCATGCTCTTTGAACACCAGAATATCAACCTAACCATCACCAAAGCTTAAGGACGGCACCTTTGGGAAAGCACACATTGTCAGCAACATCAGAAGCACGTAAAAAACCACATGAGGTGACAGTAACCGAGGCCTTCCCCAGCACAGCTTACAGCTCCAGCAGCAGCAGGAACAGGGCAATGTTCTTTTCACAAAGTAAAAGGCACCAAGTGCTCCTCTGAGAAGTACATAGTTTAAAACAAACTAAAAACACATGAGAAATGGGAGAAGACAGTCAAGGCAAACCAGCAGGGCTTCGGGGGGTTTGGTTTGTTTTTAATTACTTTTCCATGGAAAAGGTTATCTTTCCTATCACAGTGCACCCAGCAGTTCCAGGGCCTGGAGTAGATGTGTCTTTCAGAAGAGTTGATGCCACGGAGGGTGGAGGTTTTTTAGATCTTCTTTATACAAATACCACAGCTCCATTTGTCTGAAGACATGTTTGAGGTGTATTTTCAACTTCCAAAGGCTTAAGCATGACAAAAGATTATGGATCTTACTTTTGTCAAGCTATAAACCACTGAAATTACTCTAAAAGTACACTAAGCATTTTTAAACATTTTTAAAAAAAATTTAACGTTGAACTCAAAATATATTTGACTAGATAACTGCAATGCTGTTTTCCTAATAATTTAACTTATAAAATACAAAATCATATCAGCTTAGTTACTCCAAAATTATTTATGTTTGTGAAAAGTTGTACTAAGAACAACACTAATGCCTATGCAGAGATTTAAAACACACGGCTACAAAAAAAAATATTGCCGTGCTTAGAAATCTAAAGATCAATTTTAAAAGTCAAATATAACCAACAGTATTCTCCATGCCCCAAGCTGAAATGTGCACACTGTCTAAGGCCACACACGACGATAAAATTCGTAACATTGCTGTGTGATTCCCTAAACATAAAAAAGGATTTCGTATGATACTTTTTAGGAGATACAATGTGTGCTTTAATGCTGGTAAAGAAAAGAAAACTTGTCCTATTTGAGAACATCCATTCCATTCCATGCTCCAAAATTTTAATGGAGAAAAATGAGCACAAAATTGAGTTTCTACTTCTGACTGATTCTTTCATTGATCAAATATAAAGGATTCCTAGTTGCCAGTAGCATCTGTTTGACACCATTAGGCATTAGCTCCGTAAATAAGTATTTCCATAGCAACCAAGCATAGAATTAACTAAACAATGAAACCAACACCATAGCAACTTGATTCAGAAATCAACTCTGCGAAAAATCACCTCATTCAAAAGCCAAATTCTACAACTAGATGAGAAATAAATTTATTGTAAAATATGAAAAAGGTTGCAGTCCATAGCCATTTCTTTTTATGACTGCCTTTCATACAGGATTGATCCATTGCTTTTATTTCTAGATTAGCCTTTTGTAACAGCTTACAATCAATTTCCATTTTTTATCCATGTAATTTAATAACATAAAAAAAAACCCCACAGCAGTATGCAACCTAGAAATCTTGGGGTTCTTATTTATTATTAGAGGTCTTTTCCCTCTCTGTAGAACAGGTAGGTGTTGAAAAACAGTATGTTATGAAGTAGTTAAATTGTATTCAGCATGAACTAAAGGTGATGCAACCAAAGAATGACTCTCAAAGTAGAGGCAGCATTATGTAGATAACAAAGACAACGTTCAGTTGTGAAATCTTGCAGGCCAAAACAGCAGCCACTTGAGTAGATTGTTGTGATCAAGACAAAATACAGCGCTCAGTAGGATACCCTGGGCATTTAGAATGAGGGTGGTATTTCTCCACTCCCTTAACCTTGCCATGAAAATAAATGGAAGAGGGGAAAAAACTAGGGTATTTTTGGAACCCTAATACTTATCACTTCCTGACTCTATACACAATTTATTTATCCAAGGTTGTAAAATGGCCAATGGGTTGTGAAGTCTGCAGATAGCCACAATCTTTGAACAGAAGCTGTGTGTGCTTTCATGGTTCTGAGGTTTGGACACACATCCTGACGGAAACAGTCATATCCCCTATCCAACGACTCAGTTGTTGACTCTGCTGCACTCTTTTATGAAAGACATTACTTTTGCTTTTTTAAGAGTCCTAAAATCTTCCTCCAAGGCAAAGAGATTTGCTTCTTCTTAATTGCTTTAATTAACACTCTTCTACACACTAAATAGTACTTCAAATATATTTGGCTGGACACATAAGAACAACACTGGAACATGCAGGTGTTCTCCCTACTATAACGTTTCCACCAGACTCCACAGTATCCTGATCTTCCCTGCAAATACAAATCTTTGACAAGAGCTGCACCTAAGTAAACGTTAATAAGCCCCTTTAGAGTTTTCACAAGCTTCGTTACTATTTTCGGTAACCTTGCCCTCAGCACAGATACAAAAACAGAGCAAAAACGCTCCACTGTACACCACAGCTTCAAAAGAAGCCTGCAGCAAGCTTATTCTTACAGCTAATGCTACTCCCTGCAAGCAGGAAAATATTTTTTTGTTTGGCTGGGGTTTTGCTTCTTTTTTTACATGTTTGTTTCATTTGGTTGTTTTTAAAAAGACATGCTACTTCTGCTTTTGTACCCAGGAGTATCAGCAGGACAGCTTCTACTTTGTCTGCTGTAGAAAGTTCTCAGTTCTTACTGCCCCTTTTATTTACCTGATCTTCTTTTTTTAATATATTTAAAATATTTAAAATATTATATATTTTTAAGATCTCTAAATGTTTCAAAAAGGTTCTAAAAGGTAGAGAGGAGTTTTTTCTTATTATGTAGGTAATGAAAAAAAAAAAAAACTGTCTAAAACCACACTGAGGTCATTTCCTGTTCCTTCTAGGTTTTGTCAGACTTGCACGTCAGAGTAAAGGCCAACCAGTAATTTATGGCAACTGGGGGAGGGAGGGCAGAGGGGAAAAAAAAAAAGCCTGCTATGTGCAGATCCTTTAATTGCCCATTATAAGCATTTTCCTTCGGAGCATGTGGTTCTAATCACCATCAAAGGAAAGCAATAGTGCTAGGTGGATTACTGCTCTGCCCCGGTGCAGTTGCTTCGGTGCTCTGGCATTCGGCACCACTTTTACTGTCATCCAAAAACCCCAAGGCCTTTTTTTTTTTTTTTCTTTAAAGCACTGTTTATTTTGCAAAAAAAGCAAGATCTAGAAACTGCTCCCCAAACATCTTTTTCCCATTTACCTATTGGCATTATTTTACAATTATACACAGTAAAAGCTGTGTATTTTTTACTGCTGTGTTGACACGCTGTTAATGCATCATGTTGAAACAGACAGAGGGAACAACCTGACATTTTATCTTCCTTCCATAGAAGGATGTGCAAAAATCTTGTGCTGAAGTATTTTACTGTACGCTGATGTGTTCTTAATGCAGTAACTAAAAACACTTAGAGATGAACCAATTTCTTCCTCTTATGACTTACATTTTTCAATCATTTGGTGTTTTTCCACCTATTACCCTGGAAATATAGGTATGAATCTTGGATTTTTTCTTTTCAGCAAAGAGAAAATATGCCATATGTACACAAGTGGGTTTTTTCAGTATTGAGCTGAAAAACGATGGATACTGAATTTTTCACACAGAGTTTTCTCCCAAATTTTTCTTTAAAATAGCATATATATGTATAAAAATACTTATATTTTCCTCTCTCCCCACTCCCTCTCTAAAACAAGAAGTGTAAAATCAAACTGTCCAACTCTCTAAGTCAAAAATTACCATAAATCTGAGGACGGTTAGCATGGAATGAATTAGACCAAATGATCATCTAGTTCAGTATCTTGTCATTAGCAATAGCAGCCACCTCAAGAAAAGGATATTCTTGAGTAAACAGCCCATAAAGCCACACATTACAACATATATTACATGTATTTTGCAAAAGTCAGTGGATTTTTCACCTTTGCATTTCTCTAATAGTCTTTCTCAGACCTAACATAACATTCTGACAGATCCAGCATCACACACAAAGGCATTTCTCAAGTTAAATGCAGATTTTGCAAAGTTCCCTCTCATTTCTGGATCTGTCACCATCAAAGTTGCACAGTGAGGAAGCAAACAACCAGCAGCACTTCCATGCAGTTCACCCACTGGACAATTTGTTTGTGCAAAAGCTTTGAGTTGTTCTCCAGATGACTTCAGGCACAAGACAAATTTTTTCAGACTATGAGGCTGCATTTTCCTATCCCTCAGGCTACTTCAGAGTCAGGCACCTTCAGCATGACACACCCTCTAAATCACTGAACACCAACACTTCTCCTTTCATTGTGTCAATTGTCGTCTTAAGGTTTTTATTTACAAGATTGCCACAGGGTACTGGCTTTACACAAATGGGTGTTGTTCTCTTCATGGTGACCCAAAAAGAAATATAACAGAGAGTGGAGTTAGAGAAGTAAGCTGCAAGAAGCTGGTCAAGACACCAAAGAAGATATTATGTCATAAAGGAAAGCAAATATTGCTGCAGTGCTTTGGCTGGAAGTTGTACCCTGGGATTGAACTGACTCCATTCTCAGTTGCTCAAGCTAAAGACTTAAAAGCAATAATTTAAAAACAGATGAGAATATAATTATGAGGCTGATTACAAGAGCAAATACGTTAGTGAAAGTTAAATCAGTATTAAGAAAAATTATCTTAATGGACAAGTTTCTGGTTGAAGTGCCAGGAAACACAAGATGAAATCTCTTAGGGGGAGAAAAATATTGAAACTCTGAAGAATGTAATACAGATTGCTCTCAGAAAGAGAGGGGAATGCAAATTGCTGCATTCTACAGAAAGTGCCAATTTACTTTTCTCTAATGTATTCATGGTAAGTACTACTTTAGTTGGCAGCTTCATAAGCAGCTGAGAAAAGAATCAAATGACAGCAGATTTGAAAGAAAGTAATTTTTTTCCCCCACAGAGTAACACTGTGATGCAGTTCTAAATGAAAAACAAACAACAATGATGCCTTCCCACTTGTTGCAGCATGAGGTGATGACTAACTTAAAATTACTTGGGAAGATCCTCTTTGTGCCCAAAATGCAAGTTTTGCATAGATCTATTTTTATCTTGCATGTGCAAAGTGAACAAAGGAATTGTTCACCCAGTGGCATGGGAGGATCACAAACATCATTGCACCTTGTTTTGTGATCAGTTCCCCCTTCTAGGAAGAAAATATGCAGTCAGACCCCTCTGGTAGTGGTTACCATTTACTAATCTGGTGAAAGATTCCTCTGTGAAAAGACTGAGGGATGAACGGGCTCAGATTTCAGCTAAAAGAAGGAAAAAGAATCCCAACCAGCCTCAAACTCCAGAAGTGATTCTGAAACACTGTGGGTTTAATAAGGTTTAGCAGCACATCCTTCTTAACGTGATCCCCTTCACGTAGGTGTAAACTGAATTTCACATTCTGCTAATGTGGTAACTAAAGGTGCACTTCCAGGAAAGAGAAATCATCTCTGTCTTACCCTCAATGTCTCCTAAACCAGAGGTTCTTTTCTTCACTGGCTTTTTATATGTTATGTTCCATTCTGCTGCTCTATCACAAGACTCTCATACACTTGAAGACACAACCATACAACCTATTATACTCAAAGGCAGTGGAAAATTGCATCCAAAAGCCTGTTTCCATTCCACTCTTTTGGTTTACTCTCTAAGCTACTTTGCTACCCTATTTGTAGAGCACAATTACAGTTACCTACAACATTCTTATTGCAAAGGTTTCTGAATACCATCAGACCAAAGCCTAGCACCAAAAAAAATTGTGAAAAATACTGATGCTGACTTGTTCCCTAGCTTTGTTTCTGTAAGTTTTCCCATAATTTTGATGAGTGAAATCCTAATCCAACCTCCCTTCCATTAAAAGAAACTTAAAAAAAAAAAAAAAAAACAAATCTGTGTTTCTATGACAGATTTTACTTACGATTTTGGTAACTAAAATCATTACCCAAACCTCCCACTCCCCTCCAAAAGAATAAACATCTTATAAATACCCAGACTCAACACAATCCTTTTTTTTTTTCTTTCACTTTAGTAGCATGACTCAGATGGAGAAACTAATATGAAAGAAGGAGGTCAAGATGGGTCAAGTGTCTTCCAGTGACTGTAAGATAATAACAACAGCTTGCGAGTTTTTTCTACACAAGCAGAGAAGCATTGCAATCTTCCTTTAAACTGAAAGACATTTTTAGCAAAATCATCACAATAGTGAAAGTTACATAAACATCTACAGAGAACAACACTGGCAGTGAGAATATAATTTGCCATTTGGGACAAGTATTACTTACAATAAAGTTGCAGTGTAGCATGCCCAATAAATCCATCAAATTTTATAAATGCATGCAAAGGAACTTTTCCTAGGGGAAGAACACTAATTTTTTTCATTTCTCAGCCTTCTTCTAGCAACATTTTATGTGTTTGCTATGAAATCTCTTTCAGACTGTTTTCAAAATAGCTCCTAATAAGTTGAACCTTAAAAAAAAAAACCCTAAACTCATCTGTGACTAATTCTATGTTCTTATCAACAAATTCAGCTCTCAACTAGCATCTCATAGAGCTTGCATATGTTTTGATTTATTTTCTCTAAAACAGAAAAGGGGAAAATACCAAGAATTTTAACCATAGAAAAACAATGGGATGCCAAGACTCCCAGCCATATCTGACTAGAAAAATACTGTCCCAGAGAGAAAAGCAGGAAAGCTTTGACAAAACTTATCAGACCACTGTAATTGGCTATTCCATTAAAAAAAAAAAAAATACAATCCCCAAAACCTCATAATTTTTATTAAAAAGGCAAATATTTATATAGCTTGAGGTTTTTAACTGAAAGCTATGTACCTCATGCTTTAAAAACAAACATTTTTTTCCATTTCAGGAATTACAATTTCATTCTAAAATTAATAACTTGAAAAATATCTTCTACAACATTTCTTATTAAATATAAACTGATATAAAGTAATTAGAATTGTTTTTCTATTTGAGTATTTTTAACATAGCAGTTAATTTATGAAATCCAAAATGTATATATTAATCAAATAGTCTTGCAAAGCCCATACAAATTAAAGTAAGAGAATGTCTAGACAAAACACACTATCAGGTATTTGGTCATTCATGTAAAATAAGATTTTATTCTAGTAACCTTCAAAGGAATAAAATCTGTACATGGTGTTAAAACCAATCACAAACTATGTCTTGTACCATAGGACCAGAAAATAGCAGCTACATCAGCTTCTAAAAGGATCCAGAAAAATGTGGGGAAAATCTCAGACAAAATGGACAGAAACTGGGGGGATGAGATAGGGGCAGGACCCTACACAATTAATAAACAGCTGCACCATGTAAATGTAATATTGACAAAAATCAGTAGGGTTTTCTATACCAACACCATGCCAAGCAATCTACTGGACTGTTTGAAACAGACTGCACACATCAATGAGAGTGGACCACTCAGTCAGTGTGCTTTGATTTAAAAAAACAAACACAAACAAAACACAATGAACAACTTTGACATGGTCTCCCCTCAATGGTCCTGAAGAAATCACATTTACATGGGAAGAAAGGAATGGCTCTTCTCAGGATTACCAATTTGCTAAAACATAAAAAGCAAAGGATGAGAGTAGAATGTTCACCAAAAAAAGAAAAAAAATTGCCACTAGAGACTTCCTCAAAGATTCAAGGTGGGATCTATCCTAATCATTCCACTCAGAATTAATTGAAACAGCAATAAATATCTGAAGTGCCAAAATGCACTGATGACACAAAATTCCTGAGTACAGTAAAAAAGAGAGTTGATTGTGAAAAAGAATCAATAGGCCTTAATATAGTGATTAAATAGGAATAAGACATTGCTGGAATTCTGCACTAATGAGTAAATGCTGAGAACAAAAATAAATTTTAAACTATTTACATAGAGAGCTGGGCTTCTATTACATCAATAGCAACCAGGAAAGTGATCTTGGGAGTCATTTGCATCAGCCCAATTCTCGAAGATGTGAAATGAAATATTAGCAAAGGAACGTCAAACAATACAGACAGAACAGTGCCACTGCATAGATCCGTGCAACACCCACAGTCCAAGCTGCAGGGAGACAGAAGTGGTGAAGAAATGAAAAAGGGCAGGCTAATGAGAGAAATCAAAGGGATGGAGCAGCTTCTGCTCTGAGGAGCTGCACAGACTGAAAGACTGGGATCCCTCAAGTGTGAGGGAAATAGAGGGATTATTACAATGCTCTGGAGTTACCAGTGTCATGGAATGGTTGGGCCGTGCTCTTCACAAGCACAGCAATGGGGATCATGTAATTAGACCATCTGGCAGCAGGCTTAAAACAAGCCCAAGGAGGTCTTTCTCACACAAAACATAAATTAATTATTGCAGTAATTCCTGCTGGTTTTTACACAAAAAAAAATGTAACTAAAGATGCTAAAAAACTTAACATAGGCTCATCAATCCGTGGCTACTCACCACAGCCCAGATGTATCCTCCAGCTAAGGATGGCTCAAACTGTGATTTGACAAAACATGGCAGAGAACCCCAGATGGGAAAGAACCCAGTTCTGAAAGAAATGTCACTACTGACAATTGCTAAAGATAAAAGCCTGGGCCGAGGAGGCCAGTTTGATATTATCTCCAATCAATGTAAAAAAAAGTAATTATAAAAATGGGCCCATCTTAGCACTCCTCCTAGTTCTGTGAAACTGTGCTGTTCTTTACATCCTTGGGAAGTTTCCTACTGAGGCCTGCTTACAGAATTGCTCCTCTCATCCACCTCTGTCTGAATTACAGATCTCCAAACTCTTTCTGTAAATCTCACAGAACAGTTTGGGTTGGAAGGGACCTCTGGAGATCATCCAGTCCAATCACACAGGAACACATCAGGTAGGGTTTGAATGTCCCCAGAGAAGGAGACTCCACGGTCTCCCTGTGCAGCAGTTCCAGTGCTCTGCCACCCTTGGTGTAATGTTCTTCACTTTGGGGTGGAACTGCTTCTGTTTCAGTTTATGGCCATTGCTCCTCATCCTGTCACTGAGCACCAACAAAAACACTCTGGCACCATCCTCTCAGTACCCTCCTTGGAGATATTTAAATGCACTGATGGGATCACCTCTCAGTATTGTCTCAACTAAATAGGCTCAGCACTCTTCCTCCACTCCTGTAGTCTGGAATATTCTTCTCTTCCCCCCACCCAATATACTGCACGCAGAGACTTCCACATGACTCAGTCATTCACTTTAAAGGAAATATACTTTAAAAAAATATGTATGTGTATATATATTACCCACATGGTTTGCTTATATTATGGCTCAGATATTATTTAATCCATTTGTTCCTTTTTGCAGAATAAGTGACATTAATGATCTAGCCCTCCTCCAGCAATAACTAAGTATGTGGCTTCTTCAAAACTTAAATACAAAACAGATCAAAGAGCTCGGGAAATCCTAATTACATTCCTTTTCAGGCTGTGTATATTTTTATATACACATATATGCATATACGTCTGTATATGCTCACAGGTATATACACACAAACTACAGAAAAGAGAATATAAACTACCTAATCACAGAACAAAAGCTCTTTAAAACACATCCTTGCACTAACAGCATTATCACCTCTGTCATACTAGAGCATCAGCAAACTAAGTAACACAATAGATGAAGAAACATTAAAACATCATGTTGCATAACACTCAGAAAATGCATGGAAAAAGTAAGCTACAGAACTTTTGCTTTTGCATGCAATGCAGCTCATCTCTTTTATTTTTCATCACACTTTCAAAATGTGAACATCTGGCAGGCAACTAAAAATAATCAGGAAGGTTCAACGGAGACATAGCACAGCAGAGATCCCAAGTAACAAAATGCAACACCAAATATTAAACACAGAACTGAATCAGGTGCAGACAGCAGGCCAATACAGCTGAGAACTTGCTTACAATTAGACTGAGCTAATCAAACACATTGATCAATCTGTTATCACACATCCAATTAGAACGTACTTTTTGAAGGTCAGAGGAAATTGCAAGTCTAATCTGAAGATGACAGGCACTGCCACAACTGTAACTGTAACTGCTGTAAAGGAGTACATGGCTCTGAACATCACCACTGAACAGCTTAAACCAACTCAAATTCAGAAAAGATGTGTAAGAATTCTTGAGGAGAGTAGCACTTGCTTTAAAGCTAGCTAGAGACCTTCAGAAGCTGCATTTGAAATTTGAATGTGTTCATTACTAATTATATTATTAAATGAAAACAAGTTTAGTTCTTTCCCCATTCTTTATCCTCTAATAATTTTACTATTAATGCTTGGACAGAAATCAGATGAGCAGCAGCCTGAGGGAGGGCAAAGGAGAAATAAGGAAGGAAAATATTATTGTGAGAACCTAAATTACTGCTCCTTAACTTGTTATTTTCTTTCAAAGGGATTATTTAATATTTTAAAAGGATTTTACAGACTTTCCAGATTGTCATACAAAGGTCCATGATCTGCTTTATCTATGTGAGTGCTTATTTTTCAATTTGATGGTGATGGCTGATGATCACATGATCCTTAAGAATGAAGAGAGAAACAGTCAAATTTTATATAGAAAAAATTCTATTTATGCTAACAGAATTGGAAAGAAAAATCACTGACCTATAGTTTTATACACCATGGGTACCATTTTAAATAAAGATACTTTGCAGACAAAAGGTTAAAATTAGGTGGCCATAAACTCAGAAATGTAAAAACAGCTGGACCGAACCTTGTCTGAAATATATGAAAACACTGAATTATTTCTTCTATGGTACTTTTTTTGCCTTTCCTTCTTCTTTTTTTTTTTTTTTATCCTTTTTTTTACCCTGCCTGTTTATGCTGTCTAACTTTTTTGCATTTGCTCCTGCCAAGGACAGTCAGCTGTCCATAAGGGCAATTAGATCATCAAGACATCATATAATTGCCATGCATATTGCCAGGGATTTTGACCCAAAGATCAGTCAGGAGAAAGTTGATGGGAAAAACAAACGAACAAACAAAACAAAATGAAAAACTGCTCAAATTTTGAGGAAGACAGACTTCATAAAAAAGAAACAAAAACCAAAAACACACAAAAAACCAAACAAAAAACCCAAACCCAATTCACTAGAAAATTACCCACTGTGTTTGCTACTTCTCTTTTTTCCTGATTTCCTCATTTTACAATAAAAACCCATTAGAATTTGCTCTTATTTCAACCCCCTCTTTCCATTAGACCATTAAGATTTCAATCTTTCCAGGCCTACCAGTGCAGTGGTTCTTGCTTGGTCAGTGAAGACAATTATCACAGAATCACAGAATACCCTAAATGGGAGGGGACCCACAAGGATCAATGTCCAACTCCTGGCCCTGCACAGGACACCCCAAGAGCCACACCATGTGTCTCAGAGTGTTTTCCAAACACTTCTTGAGCTCTGCCAGGCTGGTGCTGTGATCACTGCCCTGGGGAGCTGTTCCAGTGCCCAGCCACCTTCTGGGTGAAATCCAAACCTTTTCCTGATACCCAACCTAAACCTCCCCTGACTCAGCTTCAGGCCATTCCCTCGGGTCCTGTCACTGGTCACCAGAGAGGAGAGATCAGTGCCTGTCGCTGTGCTTCCCCTCATGAGGAAGCTGCAGATTTCAACGAGGTCTGCCCCATCTCCTCTTCCCTGTTATGCAGTTATCAGCCAGAAATGTTCATTAAAGACCCATTACTAATTCCAGGCTAAATAAAACAGGGAGGACACCTTTCTTCCTATGGAGCTCTGTGCTGGCAGCTGCCTCTGTTTCCTTGAGCTTCAGTTATGGCACTGATTGCTGAAAGCATCTTTTAACACTAAGGAAGAGCAGCCACAGCAGCTTTAACAGCAGATGAGAAAACAGGATAACACAAACACTTATGAAATATTAGGCCCAAAGGGACTAATTTTATTCTTTAATTACACAGGACAGAACAGATCATAAAAATTTCTGCCCCCACTCCATAACCACCAACTGGTTTAGTCTAGAACCTATTTTTAATGACAGTGTCTGGATCTTACCACAGAGGTTAATTTTAGTAGAAAGAGAGTATGTGTGAATGAAGGTTTTAAATATTTGCTCTAGGTTGTGTCATACTCAGCATAACTAGGATTGCACTAAGTCACGTCATCTCTCCAGACTACACGGGAGCACAGAAAACTCATCCTCCAAAAATTAATGTTATTTTAAAAGCTTATTCTCTGTTGAATAATTACAGCAAGGGAGAGTTCCTATCTCTCTTCAGATTCCAACTCCCTACAGTATCTTTTGCACGTACAAAGAGGAGTCCCATGACAAGTTCAGCAGAGCAGGAAGATCACTGTTACACTTCAGCATTTTCTCTCAGTAGTAAAACAAACAAATCTTGCATTTCAAGACAATCACAAATATTGGGGGGTTGGGGGGTCAACATGTGTCATAACCACAAAAACTAAACTATTTAAATGCTTTAACAACTAAAAAGCAATTTATAAATAACATCATGATAAAGACAGACAGACCGTGGTTCTGTGGGTAGTTTGTAAGCAGAACTGCTCCCAAATCCTTCACAGTAAGGCAGCAAAATACAGATTTAACAGCAGTCCATATACAAAGGCAGATGGACCAGTATTACAGATCAAAAGCTCTCACACAGCTCAACTTAAGAGAATTGTTTCCTCAAGGAAGAAGCAAACCCCATTTTCTCCAAGATAAATTTGGTTAGAGATCAATTTGTTTTCAGAACCTATTTCCCCCTCATTTATAGCAGGTCCTAACTGAGCCTGAAGTAGATTTAGAAACCTTCCCAACTTGCCACCAGAGCATGAAAGTTTAGGACTTCAGTGGAGGAAATTATTGATGTTTCCTCTAAAAATCCTTTAATTCCTGGAGCATGAGTCCAGATCAAATATCACATTTCTCAAACACAAGCCTGATTGCAAAGCTGTACACAGAGACATGAAACTTGGAAGCTGCCTCTGTACTAAAGGTGGTTCTAAAAACCCATTGGAGGACTGCAGGTATGGTTAAGTGTAAACAAGAACTTTTGAGGCACAAACTAGAAAAGACCAAAAAGCAATTTGTTTTAACAAATGTTACAGCATGGGAGCAAAAGATTAATCAGCAAAAGTAGTAAGCTGCTGTGGCTTAAAATTGCTGTGTAGCTTTAAGAAATGGGGATTCTAGGATTAAACTTTTGGGCTTAGACTGGTTTAGGCCAGTGTGAAGAGACATAAAAAGGCAAGGGTTGTGTGTGTGTGTTTGTCCCTGGGTCCTGATTGGGAAGGAATTTTTCCAGTCTCCAATGCAGTAGTGTGTGTACACCTATGGATGAAGAAGCACAGTAACAGAATTCTTAACTAGAAGGAAATTGCATATTGAAAGTCTCATACTACTATTTAGAAGAAGTTTTCTAGAATTCTAGCTATTAAACTTCTACCTGTCAGCATGAAGTCTAGGAGAAAAATATCCCACAAATATCTAAAACACTTGAGTATTACATTGAAGTTTTCCTATTGTATTCTACATTTCCTCTCTTGCTACAGCCCTTAAAAATGTTCTTATTCTCATCATATAAAGGCTATTTCCTCCTTCTGATATAACTTTTTTTCATCAGCTTCTTTTATATAGAAAGCATCACCAATGGTTTTTAATATAATTTAACATTTTCATGCTGATCTCACTGTAGTGTCTGCACTGCCCTACAATTCCTTTTAAAAAAATAGAGATGACTGTAAAAAGTGCAATTTAGACACTGAAAAGAAATTTAGCAGGGTGGGCAAAACTTACTTTGAAACATCTCCTCAGGTTTGCTCTCACAGAATGGTTTGAAAAAAGTAGCAATGCCCTAATTTATGGGTGCTTCTCTCCCAAGCCATCTGCCCCAAGCAAAACAGCTGCCAGTGATGCAAGCTGGGAAAGTGGCCAATCTGGCTCACGTGCAACTAAATACCCAATAGAGCAATTAATAAGTCACAAAACAGTACCCAATTATGCAAGCATTTTTGAATCTTGGGGCTCAGAACAGGGTTGAGAGAGCCTGAGACAGCCTGAAGGAACTCTCAGCACTCAACTCCACTCTATGGATGCTCCAGCACCACCTGATCTTTCCTTCCTAGTAAGCTTCTTCAAAAATATGAACCCAGATGCCAATATTTAAATTGCAGGAAATATCTTAAATAATTGCTTAAGCCCCAAGACTCACATAATGCTACTTTTCATTCAAAAAGCACAGGGTACTTATTCATGAAAAATGGGTCAATAATGATTTACACAAGTGACATTATTTTACCCTCCTTATGAGAGTCAATTAGAACAAACATTATTTCTATTGTCTTCTTTCAAATATCACCATCTGAGTTTCATCTATTTTGCTTTTAAAAAGAATTAATAATTTAAAATTTAATAAAGAAATCCTCTCCAGACATCAACTGAAATGCAGCAAGGGATTTTTTTTTTGGCAGGTAGAAAGCAAGATTCAAGCTGAGCACATCTGAGTAAGTTTTGACAGTTGTGTCATATCAAATTAATTTTTCAATGTTCTTTTGTTCACAGCAAGTTTCGCTAATTGTCAAAATAGAGGAAAATTACGATCTACACATGTTTCAGTCTCTGGGGGCCTTCATCAGGAAAAAAAGTCAGGCTATGTTAGAGCTAAAAAGGTTAGTCTTCACTTTGTGTTTTGTCACATTAACTGGAGGAGCTGTGTATTATGAGACTATCTCCAGGTTTATTAAAAAGTGCACACACTGATCCATATGCATAATATAAAAATCACACCAGAAATGTGATTAAACATGTAAATATGCCTTGTTTTGGTAGCAGCTTTCTGTTTTGTTTCCTGACATAGCAGGAATACTTTTTGTCAAAATATTATTACAGTATCACTGCTTGGCAATCATCACTACAAAAGGAGATAATCTAAAATGAAGACTACAACTATACCTCTGTTACAAGCCCCATTCCAAAATTATTTCCCCAAATAAGTGTGTAAAGTATATTAGTTTCAACAGTAGACAAATTTAGCAGATGCCTAAATCAGCCATCTCTCTTTCTCTCTCCCCCACCAAAATATATTAAATTATTCATGAAACATAGCAATTTGTTCACACTTGTGCAAAAATCAAAAAACATTCATTATGTTCAATAAAGTAGAACATTAGAAATCGTAAGATCAAAATCAATCAGGCAAATTTTAACTCCAAGAGTGTAAACATCTTCTAAGAGGTACATAACAGTCACATACTCAACCAGGCTACTTGGTTCAACAAGACACTTTTAGAGCAGACAGGGAGCAGCTGGAAGAAGACAGAACCATAAAGAGCTTCCCATCTTTAGTAACCTCAGGATAACAAGGCAACAGGGAAACTCCTGTCTGATTACCAGGTACCTGCAGTGTAAAGATTTACTGAAAGGAACTCCCTTCCTTGTAATTTTCACAAACCTTTCGGAAAGGTCTCACTTCAAGTGAGAAAATTAAGAAAAAATCAAGACTAATGTCTCAAAATTCATGTAATGAAATATTTCATGGTAAGAAAGCTAAAGGGAACAGTCAAAAACAATACACCAAAATATTGGATTGAAATTAATATTGCCATGCATTCACAATCCTCATGAGGTCTTTCTCCCACAGTAATCTCTATCTGGTAGAGAACAGACAGGCTCTTGCCATGAAATCATTAATAACTACAATCCCAAAACTTAAAGGAACTGGATCATCAGTAAAATATCCCCTCCTCTATCAGTTTTTGGCTTTTTTTTTTTTTTAATGATGCAACATGTTCAAAAGCTAGCAAGCAAGAGGAAACAAATGCACAAGTAAATACAAACAGCACAGACACTGTCCTGCACCTTTCTGCCTGCAAGGCAGAATCATATGAGCTTCACTTCCTTTGAAACTGAGCTAAAATACATATGATACCCTCCAATATTATTTACTGAATAAACATACTTCTTCCTCTGCAGGAATTGTTCCTTCTGCTCTACTAACTTCCACAAAAGGAAATCTAACAGTTCAAGTCTATCAGTCGCACTAATCTAGAACAACAAAGTTGTGAAGGGCACGAAAAAGTGCCAGGCAACCTCCCCAGAACACTGGAGGGATGCAAAGGAGCTGTGTCGGTCTCCTGCCACTGCACAATCTCTCCATTCTCATATCACACATAAATGCTGAGGCCATGCAGCTGCCCCTCAGACTCAGATAAGGTAAATATTTATCTCTGACCTCAGCCCTGGCACAGTTTTGTTACTTGCACCACCCTAAATTTAGCTTTGTAAGCCTCAATACAAAGCGCGCTGTCAGTGCTTACAAATGCGTTTGTCACCTTTAAGGAGTGAAACAAACACAATCAAAACCTTTACAAAAATATTTAGATAGATAATAACTCCACAAACCTTTATGACACAGCATTTACCCAACTAATAACTGGCTTTAAAAAAACCACCTACAGGCTTCCTATTGCCTCACTATTTATACAGAGAGGATAAAGCTGACAGGACAAAAATGCCTATTTGAGGCCTGCCATTTACTTAATAAAGTCATGGCATGAGGTACAAGCCAAGGAGTGACCACTTGCAAAAACCAGGAGCCATCTGTCACACACCAACATCCTGCAAGTGCTTCAAGGGCCTTATGAGCATCTCTAGTCAGCCATACCGAGGCACAGTTGTGAAATTTTCCATTCCACTTCACAATACTCCTGATTTTATGGGAAGTTTAAACCCATAAATAATCATTTTGCATCATAAGTAAAGAAAAGAAATGCATCTTTATGCAATATAAATGTGGTTTGTGTAATCTGTAAAAAAAAGAAAGATTTCAGTTTTTGTAATGCAGACCATTTGAACAAGGATCAAGTTTAACTTGAAAAATGAAAAGAAAGTTACATGAGTCCCACAGAACAATAAGACCAAAATGTATAAAATGACTAAAGAATTACTTTCTCAAATATTTTATCCCTAATAATACCAAACACTTTTTTCTTATATATTTTTTTTTTCTTTTCTCTTTATCCAACTCCTCTGCTGTGAGCACTTGTGTGTTTAAAGAAGTTAAAACAATGACAAAGACATTTGCAGGAAAATCAAAGTGCTACAAACTGAGGAAGGTCAAAAGTGTGACGTCAGAACTGAACTTTACTCGACAATGACACGTTTTAAGCCTCACTATCACATTTCAACAAACCACTTGAATATATTTTACCAGTTTATTTTCAGTGTAATATCTGTAATAGTTTTTAAAAATCTACAGATGTCCAGAGTCCTCTTCAACCTCGACCACTGTGATTGGCACACAGCAAGTCCAGAGTTCCAAATGACATCGATCAGATTTTTTAAGTTTCAAGCAAATTCTAATATTTTTTCCCCATCACCATATCATTTTGTGAAAAAGAAAATAATTTGCTTGTATGTCCACATCTGGATATGTTGAATAACTTTAGAATTGGGATAAAAGTTGATTTCTTAATTATGCTTGAATATTGCTTTTTATCTGTTTGTTTTTCTATACTTGGTATTCCACTTTGAAACAAAAAATGAGAGTATATAAATACTCACTATCAAAACACAAACCAAATACAGTCAGTAGATATTTCCAAGGGTATGAAAGTATAGAGAAAAATCCTACTGTATACTGCATCATCAATTTCCTAATTTTAGTTCAAAATTCTGATAGCTCCTCCAACATTCCTCTTCCTTTTTTTTTGTGGCATTGATCTAAAATAGGAGGGATTTAAAAAAACTACTTGATGGCTTATAGTTACTGGATCTACATGGTTCACATTGTGTTTCTCCTATCCTTGAATGAACCTTTCTGGAAGCAGGTAATAAATGTCCTTCCCAAAAAAAAGCTCCTGAAACTCTTACTTCAAAACAGTCAGAGCTTCTGATAATACTAAAGATAAGACCATGCTGGTCATAATTTTATACACAACTACTGAACACTGAATTCAAACAATGTTAGTTGAAACTTCAAAAGGTCTGAGGATGCAGCCTATTTTCAAGCTATCACTCTGACAAGCTACCTGAGACACCATAAATCAAATAACTCAAGAGGCTTAATGCTCTCTCTCAGCTCCCCAGCACCGTGCTGAGGCACTGGGCACTGGATGCTGACACTGCTCCTGCCTTCAATCAGCTCAGGTAAGAGCACTGCTGCAACAGAAAGAACTAAACTCATTTAAAACCTTTTACCACAGCTCTGTCATTCCAGACATACGTCACCACGCCCATTAGGGAATTTGAAAGTACTTCGAGTTTCCCAAATCTACACGGCGCCATGGGTTTGTGCTGAGCTGTAACATAAAAGGCCCTGAGTTTGGAAAGCAGTAAGCCCCATATCCAAACAGTACTTCCAACCTGTGGAAATGTTTCAGGGGATATGAGGACAGAAAGCTTGGATTACTCAGCAGCTGATAACTAAAGGCTGATGATCTCGTTCCTCACGCATACGGTCAGTGATTCCTCTTTATGGCATCATTCCAGACTGGCTATGTACAATGACTGTCAAACACAAAATATTTGCTCAGTGAAACTACAAGATTGGTCATTAATTACAGAAAAAGTTTATGCACTTCATCAGTCTGACACATTGTATATGGAAGAAAAATTTTTTAAAAGGAGACTATTTTGTCTGGAAGATACTTGCTACAAAGTGCCACCCACTCTGCCCCTTGACTGTGGTGGGTTTTGTGGCAATAATATAAACTTCTGATCATCTTGAGGTTGCAAATTATTTGGTTTTGAAAACAACCTGTACCTTCCTCCCTGAAGAGCTTAAATTCCCAGAACATCTTCCTTAAAATCTGAGATTAAACTGAGAAAGTGCAAAAAGAACCACATAAGCACCACCCTTTTTGGAACTTGCAGACAGGCTTTTTTTTCCTCACTCAGAGACAACTTACGAGTTGCATTTTATAATACTATGATAGCAAAGGCTACTTAAGTGAACAGATTGACAGATAAGAGGAAACAAAAATATTTTTCCTTTGAGAAGACACCAGTCTGCACTTGGACAATACCAAAAGCCACTGCCAAGCAGAAACAAGTTTACAGGTCAAAACCAAGTGCCAGCATTGCTATCTTGAACAATAATCACTATATCTGAGGAATGCTTCTGCTGCTGCATTAATATTTCTTCTGTGATGAAGGAAAAATGCAGACTGAACCTCACAGGATTGCCAGATGTCCTGTATAATTAAGAAGTTATGTTCTAGTGGCCAAATCTAAAGCCTTATGAAAAGCCTTTATGATATGGCTTTTCCTGCATTTCTGTAGTAACTGTTGTTTTTCCTAACACACAGGAATCAAGGCACCCAGAAAAAGTGGTGGCTATGCAGATAAATTGTACTTCCCATGCACGGTTAATCTATGTAGGCACAGTTTAGTTCTCTGACATCGTCCCAGATTTTAGCATCTAAACTCTGGCAACCCTAAGACATTGCCAAATTTCTACAGACAAAGAAAGAGCCTGTTTCAGCTCCAGATGTGATTGTGACTAAGGAGCTACTTCTGACCCCCCTCCTCTCTCCTACTGACCTTGGCAAAATACTTGTAAAATGGGACTATTTATATTCATGAGTTGCCCTCTCAGAAGTGGTTCATTACTGCATCCTCGGTCTGTATACAAAATGATTACTGGGGGTAAAAGATGCAAATTTGACTTTTCTGGTATTATTAACATGTAAATGTTGAACCAGATTGCTACAGGCTGGTAGGAAAGGAAAAGAAGTCAAACTGCTGAGAAATCAGCATCTTCCAGCAGACACAAGCTGTCATTCTGAAGAGCACTGATGTAGGCAGAAAAAGCCATGAGATGGTTTCTCACAGAGTAGAAAACCTTAAGAGGGCAGTGGAGTAAATGACAGAAATTGCCTGCCAATTGAAGTAGAGACGGCTTTTCAACTAGATATTCATGGGACTTCAGTTTTAACCTAAATCTTCAGAATACATGTCAAATGATGAAACCTTAAAAAAAAAAAAATACAAATCTCAAGTGACTTTTATCATCTGGGTAAAACTGTCAGTCACCTGTGACACTGGAACTATTGGATCAAATCAACAGGGTAGAAATTGTTAACTGAACCTTTAATCAAACCAAAGAGAAATGCTGAGATTCCTAATATTAATGTTGTAACAAATTAAATCAACCCATTTAACATTCTTATATGTGCTGTGTAAGCAGTAACCCAAATTGTTTTTTGGAGTATTGTAAAGAAAGAGCAAAGTAAACACCTGGAAGTCATGAATAAAGTAATTGAAGCACTAAAATTAAAATAAACTTTTGAAGCAACGTGATGAATCCAAAACTCTGAGTAGATACCCCTCCTAATTCCAGGAAACATTTCTCAAATGCTAGAAGCAGGGTGACAGTGCCTGACTCAAGATATGAGGATTGCTGCAGCTTCACATGGAGGTGACTCTACCCCAGCTCTCTGGGACATTTTCTTAAGCATTAGGGCCCCTCAGACACAACCATTAGACAATTAGTGTGTGGCTGGAGCTGCTACTTTTCAATTGCTGCAACAGAAGCATCTTACTCTTTTTCAAAACCAAAATATTTCAAGTTATCACCCCTCAGAGGTAACGCACAGGGAATGTCTTACTGCAGTGGAAATAAAAGCAAATCCATGGGCAATTACTGCAGAACAGCTGATGTGCCATAAACCAGCCAAGCCATAGCAACACATCCACCCACACAGCTACATGATCAGGGGATAAAAGGTTAACTTAGACCATTTTAGAGTGAGGAAACAATTTAGTAGTTCTTTCTATTCCACACATTTAATGTGACCTCATATGTTCCTTACCGTAAACCTTCCAAACTCTGATGCAGATTAATTTTCTAATGTGTTTTTTATGATGGTATTCAAAAAACATCTTCTCCAAGACAGATGAAAGCACTATGATAAATATTTTAAAGACAAAGACAGAAGGACAATTGAAATAGACTGGTTATCATCATAACAATGCTGTATCAGGAAAAGATTCTTTGTCATTCAGTATTTACAACCACAAAATTATCCTCTCTCACCATACCTTCAACTCTGAAACAAAAGTCTCATCAACTATAGAATTTATTACATATCTTTAATTACCAACACTGATTATTTTCTCTGAACACATCCAGGTTGTACCTGGAAAAGAGAAAAATGATTACTGGAAAAGGAAAGGTTTAATGATAATCCCATGCAATGGAAGAGAATAGAGGGCTATTAGTAGGGTAACATTTCAGGCAAAACTGCAAAGCATAAATGCAGGTTTCTTAAATGCATCACATGCTTTACTGCACTTTAAACCCCAATATTTCAATGGAAATATATAAGATGTACAATACAGATTGTATTAAACATGTATATATATATATATATATTTGCAATAAAGTTGTATAGCATATAAGCAGCACTCACAGCGTTCTAGGCACTAAAAACATTATGGTTAATGCTTTAGAATCACAGTTCCATAGCCACGTGCTGATGTGTTATTAACAAAGATTTCGATTCATGACTGACAGAACTTGTTCTGTTGCAGCAGAACAATTAATGAGCTGTCACATTCCTTTTTGGTGATGCGTGCGAGTAGTTCGTCATCACTTATTCCAGCAAATGGAAAGCGTTTGTCAAAATTCCATGGAGAAAGTGTATCTCTGAAGTTCTCAGTCACATAAGGTAGCCTTTGATGCAATGGTTATGTGTGGGAAACACGCTAATGTGTGTGCCTAACAGAAAAAGAAAAACACTCTCAGTGTCAAAACACTAAGGCTTAGTTGTAAGCAACTTGCACATGAGCAAATGAGGTAGAAATTTTGTCTGCCAGCAAGGATTACGGCAAGTGTGAGTTGTCACATGTGAAAAATAACAGATCAGGCCCACAGAAAGAGCAGAGTACTCTGCTGCTTTATTGTTCAGTGTACTGCCCCAAAATTGCTGACTGCAGTTCAAAACTGCACAAGCATTTTTCTTTTCACTTCCTCTGCTTTCGGTTAGTTATCCCACGATAACGCCCGAATATTCACGCACGTTCTTACAAAGTTACTAACAAAATGCTTGCAAAATATTGCAGTACTTTACTGATCAGTACCTCAGATTAAAAAAGAAATCAAAATAATCCTGCTAAATTTGGATGTCTAGCTGATTGTTCAGTTTCTTTCACCACAGCTTAGATTTCAATCACTCAAAGTAGGATTGATGGCCTTCAGTTAGAGCAAGGAATGGTTCCTGTTACTGAAAAACAGACCCACAGTCACAAAACACAAACCTAACACATAACGAAACTGAAACAGACACATGCAATTAGGAACCACTTGGGAATAATAAGATTTCAGTGACACGTCAAGGATCTCACACACACAAAGGAATTTCAGTGGCAAAGTCAGAATAAATAAAATTCAGTTCTCCAATGTAATATTCAAATGTCTCATGCCTATCTCAATTTCTCCTTTTTTTTTCTGATCTCCAACTCAGGTTTTTATGTTTACTTGGGGTCACTGAGAACTGGGAACTGCCATGAGAAAACAAGACAAAACAAATCTCTCACTGCTCACTGTGATGTACCACAGATTTTAGGATTTGGTGTCATCCAGGTTCCTGCTGTCCCTCAACAGGCTCAAATTTCAGCATGTTCTCTCAAATACAAGATTTACAGCCCCATCCATTCAGCATTAATCCAGACCCACCCCATCCCTCCTTATTCCAGTTTCACTCTTCAGGCATCTCCAGGTATGTTTACTTCCCAAGCTTCTCACCAAAACCTCCTTGTCTAGCATGTCAATCTCATTACTCCAGACATAAAATTCTCCCAACCCTCATTCAAGCTCAAACCACCATTTGAACCTCTTCAGTCCCAACTTCTTCCCCCCTCAGCTTGCCAAAACATTGGCCTTATTCTCCACACCCACATCCCGTTCTTATCCCTACTGCAATCAAATCGGGCAAGACAAGGCAAGGGAGAGACAAAGCACAGAGGAAACCATTCTCTCGTTCAGTTCTGGGGCACAGGCCAAGCTCAGAGAAGAAACTATAGGCCAAGTCCACTTCAAACCAGATCATACACATTGTGATGAAATCTCCAGGTACTGTGCTATGAAGATAAAAGACAATACAATACACAATTTTTTAAAATATAGCTAATCTGAGAGCAGAATTTCAGAAAGACAACACTCCACACATCCTTGCCATAAAGGCCAATTCTCCTCAACTTCCGGTCTTGTCCTGTGTCAGAGGACTTTGAGACAATATTCAAACCAATGACAGAAAAAGAAATAAAAAGGTAAGTTTAGTCTATGTGTCAATTTAGTAGCTTTCAGTTTGGAAAAGAGAGGCAAAGACAAATTAGATTATAATTTAGAAATCAATTTACTAATCAATTTTGGCTAGACAGACTTAAGAGAAGCTTGACTTCACGTCAGAATCCTATATCTAACCTAACAAATGTGATTTCCTATGTGCAGAGCTATATAACAAACCATACAAATATCTACTCAAATACATCTATGTTCAGGCCAGGTCTGACATTTTCATGATCCATAGCATTATGTAAAACTGAGTTTTACATAGTTGTATTTTGAGTTACTCAAAAGGGACTCCATGAATTCATACTAACAAAGTACGTAAAGTAAAAGCAACTCCTGTACCTACTGTATGGCCTGTAATATTTGCTGTCACACACCAGCTGCCCCTCTCTTTGGCATTCCGATCAAACCACATTCTTCCAGCTCCTCAAATTCCTGACAACTGGTAATTCAGGTGACAAAGTGGAGGGTGCACAATCTCTTTGAAGTCCAAGCAGACTGTAGCCTATGGATCTTTATTATCTACAAACTTGCAGTTCCTTCCAAAAAATTCTCACAGGCTGGTTTGATGCAAGACACACAAAAGCAGTGTTGACTCTTCCCCAAAACATCTTTCTCTGAAGTGAGTCATTTAACATTTGTTATGATTTCTACCAATTTGCCTGCTATGAAAGTCGTAATCATTGGCCAGCAGTTCTTTAGAGCTTTCTTGGAAGCCTTCATTAAATGACTTGCGTTGGCCAACTTGCAGTCAACAGGGACTTAATCAAATTCAAGTAAAAAGCTGCACATTACATTCATCAGTTTGGGTGGTTTTTCCTCAAGTGTCTTGAGAACATTGGGCGTGCACTATCTGGTCCAGAGAGTTTGCTGTTCTTCTGTTAGCAAATGTATTTTGCAACACTTAAATTTGACTTAAAGCCTCTGAAACATTGCTTGCAAATTTCCTGCATAGGCATTTTCTCCAGATTCTCACACAGTGAACTTTATCAAAAAGAGTATTTTCTTTTCCTGCTGTGGCCTCATCTTGTATGGATGGCTCCTTCTGTTTCTGAGAGCCCACTAGTCCTATAGGCGTTCTATGAGGCTTCAGGCTTCTAATGCACTTGTACAAATCTTACTAATTTTTTCATGTATTTTTTACAAGTTGGTCTTCAGATTACTTTTGATCTTCCTTGAACTATTACATTTATTCTGTCTGTTCTAAATACAATTATTTAAAGAATACATACTTTTTCCTGTGAGCTCCTTTTAGCATCTTCTTTAATCATGACACTTGTCTTTTTATCTTTACATCTTGTTCTGATAGATGACATTCATTTGCCTCAATTTTCCAGTATGATGTCTTGGAACAGTCCCGATGCTGCCTGCAGGGATTCTACTTCATTTACTTTCCCCTTTTATTTTAAAAGCTTTCCTGAGCCCAGGTGTAACAGATATTTTACCTTCCACTTGTCCAGCATGAACTCTGAATGATCACTGACACTGCAGTCATTATCACAGAAATGTTCTCTGATTGCTGTTTTGAAGGAGATCCTAAATATGTTTCTCAGGAAGAAGTTAACAGTTGTGTTTCCTTTCCTGGTTGGCTGCTCCAATAACCAATCATTGATATTATCTAAATATTTCATCTGAACACCCCACCCTCATGCAAAATCTGTGCAATCTACATAAAGATATATTTAACTCATGTAGTTTTAGATTTTTTTAAGTACCACAAAATGCAAGACCTCTGAGGGGAGAAAAAGTCTTCATTTAAAATTAATATTGATATTACCTTCAACTCACTCAACCACCAGAAATTTATAATTATCTGGATTCTTTACACTCGTGAGATTTTCACTATTCTTAATTAAACCTGAAAGCCAACTTGCAGAAAATGGCAATAGTGTTCTTTATTTTGTTCAGATTCAAACTATGCTAGTGTGTTATTTCTACCCATAACATCACTCTTAATTCCTAACTTTCTGAATAAAGCCTGGTGTAAGGGACTATGAGACTTTTTTAATCCTGCAACATAATCCTAATCCAATCTAGTGTACTACTGATGCAGTGAGGAATTATTACAGACCTTAGAAGCATATTTTCCTGTTACAGAGTGTTTAGTAATGATCTCTTAGCGGTCCAGTCCATCAAACAGCTGCTTCAACCCTTATAAAAATGAAGATATTAACAAGCTTCAAAAAATCCAAGTCCCAAAAGAGGTGTCAGCAGCCCCTCCTAAAGGAAGAGAATGACATCCAGCAGGACCTTTGTTTGTGTGGCAAGGTTTTGGTAGCAGGGGGGCCACAGGGGTGGTTTCTGTGAAAAGCTGCATATGTGCAGTTTATTCATTCTCTATTACATACTTTGTATGTAGTGAAGGACTAGAATCGATGGTCTCACTTCTTTCCCCAGTGTAAGAGGTGCAAATTTCTGATAGTTCTATACAGAACATTTACAGGAAGGCACAGATTGATGCTGGTAAGCAAAATATACTTCAAAGCTCGTTCTATCGTGACTTCCTTCAGCAACCTTAAACAGCAGCATCCAAAATCAACAAAAGTTTCACACCAGGATAGGCAGGGATAAGAGAACTAAATTTAAAATATCCACAGAGGTTTAATTTTTGAAGAATTTAGGCATTGACATTAATGGCAACTAATACTGCAGTCAGAAGGCTTTACAGTACAGAGTTAAAGCATATGAACATTTCCCTCCAAAATTTACAAGATTTAATCAAAATGCAGAGTTAAACATCAGAGCAACTAGAAGTTTGTGCTGTGTTACCACAAGTATTCAGGTTTCAAGGATATTTAAAGGCACAATGTGACTTGAGCACAGAGTTGCTATGATTGCTGTGCTACAAAATGAGAAAATGTTAAAGGCGTCTAAAATGCCTCTTTCAGAACACCAAACATTGAGCCTGCTCCCACCACCTTCTGAAACACAGATTTAATAGGTGCTGATAAGTTTGCACTAACACAGTGAGCTAACAGACTGTTGCAGGTCCTGGCTAAAGCAGCAAGAATCTCTGGTTTTTTGCAAGTTTAATCCCACGAACAGAAAGATGGGATATGTAATAAAATATGGCCTATTTCTGCAGTGACAGAGGAGTTATGAGCAGTCATCAAAGGTACTGAGATGTTTCTAGTTCATTCATAAAACTAGCAAGGAGCATGCTAGCAAACTAGAGAACTATAAGCTAAAAAGCTCAGGCAGTACTAGCTCAGTAGCCACTGAGTGGCTGGAGTTCAACATTGACTCAATACTTAAATATTTGCTCAGCTCCTTTCCCAGGATTCACAGCCTGAGAAGAATTATGTGCTACTGCAAATATGCCCTCAGCAGTACCTGCATTTGTTAGCTGTGTCTACACAAAACTTCACACCAACAGGTACAGTCTTCCAGGATAATTCTGCTTGGAAGGAGCCTCAAGGGGTCACAGAGTCGTAGTGTGTCAATAGCAGATGTTTTCCATGAAAGAATAAACATTATCCCGTATCCCCATCTCACCTTGGAGTAGTTGCCAATTTCATTTCCCTTGTGATAAGTGCCATTTCAAGCCTCATTTCTCCTCGGGTTAGAACTCCAAATGTTAATGAGCAGTTAAGCTTTTACACCAGGGATGGAATTCCCTTTGCAACTGCTGTTACCCAAAGTAGGATGACAACCCTTGGTTGTGCCAAGTAGTTTGGGAGCAACTGATGTACAACACATAAGAGACCCAATAATTTGGCCAGGAAGAACAGTCACTTTCTGGAATAAGGCAAGGAGGCAAAGCGACCAAGAGCAGAGAGAGAATAACTAATATTTCCCAAAATATGCAGTGAATCCACTCTAGAAACACCACACAAAAGCATCTGGATCCAAAAAAAGCACAAGGCAAAAGGAAATCACAAAATAAAGGCTACATGTCCAGATTGCCTCGAAGGACTACACTAGACATAAACATACTAAGTTGAAACTAATTCTTCCAGCCATATCTAGAGTAGGTACAAACCTTTCCCTTTTTTTGGCAGCCATATGTGAACTATCCCTCACAGAATTGGTCATTCTGGGCTACAGAAACAAAAATTGTCTTCAGCACTTATGTGCAAATATATTTGATTTGTAACTTTGTAAGTGTACCCTATTAGTCAACTTTCCTACTAATTGTAACACATGCTAACCAAACCCAAAGTTTATCTGTTGAAGCCTCCAAGCCTTTCAAGGTGTTTTTGAAAACAAAAGCTTTAGAGTTGCTCAGCTTTACATCTGGAATAAAAGCAAAAGTCATATAAAATCTAGGAAGATGACACAAGATCAAAGATCAAATGTAGATTTTCCTAATCTTTGTATAAACAAAAATAAAATCTCACTGTTAGCGAATTATTATTAATTTCCAGCATCTCATACTAATGTACACATCTTCCCAAATTATTCTATTTCCTTATTTAAAAAATCCAGCAAATAAGTCATCAAAAACTTTTAAAGAGTCAGCATGGGTATTCTTGCAAATCTAGAGACAAATACTTCTCAGTTTGTCTATTATGAATCTACAGAGAACAGGTTTTGGATCAGAGCCCAGTTATAGTTTCACAAACTAACAGAATATACAGGATGATAACTAAGAGACCTGAGACAAGAATGGTTGTTATAGGCTGTACTGTAATTAAGAAATATAATAAAACCTGTTGCTTTGTCTCAAAATAATTATGGTTAAGTCATAGGTGTTCTTGAAAATTTAATTTCATTATTTTATACACTTAATCCAAGAACAGGTTACAGTAATTGCCTAAACTGTTTAACAAATTAAAGAGCTTAATTAAAAAAAAAAAAAAAACAACAACAAATTGAAAAAAGAAATGATAGAATTTAAATTTATTTTCTATAGTACCCCAAAGCAACATTTTGAAATAGGACTGTTATAAGAGTCATAAAAAACGAACAAGGAAACAGCAACCTTTTCTGTCTATAGGCCTTTGGTATTTTGGGATCTGCTGTGACTGCTTTTTGAACTCAGTGATGATGCAAGAATAACTTTTTGAATAATCCATTTCTTTGGCTCTCTGTGAACAAGTAGCAGAGCAAATACATGCAAAAACCCAGACTTTGTGTCCAAGGTGCACCCATTTCTCTGGAATTATGTAAAGACAGTTGAGGTAATTCCAACTGATCTCACAACACCAAATCAACAACACTCCCCTGCAAAGGGAAACCAGGGTAGTATCACAGTATCATAGCTCAGTGAGTGGATTTTTCTGCTCTTCTTTTGTCTCCAGGGGTTTTCCACAAGAACATCTGCTATCACTGGGCAGAACTGTGAGCTGCATGAGCCTGCGACAAAAAAAACCCTAATGGCAAATAGTTACTAACCTTCAGGAAACAGAAAGCCTGTGTTTTACAGAAAGCCTGTGTTTTACTGCAATAGATTCAGAATATAAAATCTCATGAAGTTTGATGTGTCGAGAGAGTTTCTAAAGCACCTTGAAATAATTCTTAAACCGATCAGTTATTGTCATTGCTAGATGTCATGCACATTGCTGCAGTGAAACCACGATTGCTGTAACTTCTGCCCAAGGAACTGGTCAGCAGAAGGTTAAACACATTAGAGCACTTTTTTACAGCACAAGAAACAGAAGGCACTGGCATGGGCTTGGAACAAACCAGTCCAAGCCAGAAAGAGACAGTTCTTTCCCAACAGGTAGGAAGTAACCTGCTTTATCAAAGCTTCCAAGGAGTTCAAATAAGTTCAAGGGAAACCTGGACAAAGGAGGAAATGTCCATACATTGAAAAGGAGTCTGAACAGCTCTTGCAACTAAATAGCTAAACCACATCAGAAAGTCCCCTGAGTTGAAAACAGGTGGAAGTAGGGAGAGTGTAGGAAGGTGGCATGGGAGAAAAGAAAGAAGAGTATCATATGTGATCATATTTTTATCCTTCCATTGGCTTCTGATTACAGCTACTTTCTTTTCTCCCATGACCTTTAATGCATTTAATTGCACATTAGCCCTTGCAATGGACAGGAAGATGATAAGCAGCAACTTGTGATTATAGTTTTTATTGATTTTTCCCTTGGTGTGCTGCTTCTAGAGACACTGCAGTAACAGGCAGGTGCATTGGACAGACAGAAAAAGTTCTAACCCAACCTTTGGCCCAAAAATCTGTTTAATATGACATCTTCAAGCCAAGGATGTAAAAGATATTTAACTGTTGTGAACAGATGTTAAACTTGACCTTAGACAAAGATCAGAGATTAGAGACAGAATATTAAGATAAATGAACTCTTAATCTGAGCTATTTTTATGTTGTAGTATTAATGAAACTCACAAGTAACTTCACCATTTGTTTAAGAACAGTTTACTGAATTAAATGTCATATCCTAATTCCACCTTTCCTCTGGAAAGCTGAAAAAAAAAATTTTCAAGTAAGAATATGTGATTAAAGGGAATGGAGAACCTACCGTGTGAGGAGAGGGTGGGGGAGCTGGGCTCATCTAAGGTGGAGAAGCAATGGATTTTTGCATTTGGGGCTTGCCAGTGTCTGACAAGAGGCCATCTCAACAACAAAGCCAGGCTGTGCTCTGTGATGCAGAGTGGGAAGATGAGAGGCAATGCTGAAAGAAGGAGTTCAGACCAGAGGCCAGCAAAAAATGTCTCTCACACAGGCAGGGAGACAAGGTGAAGCAGAATGCCCAGAGGAGCTGTGCAGTCTCCAGCCACGGAGGTCCTCCAGGAAAGAGTGGTAGCACAGTGTAACAGTACGGGATATGCAGGAAAGATGGATGGGGCCTTCAAGACTGGGAAGGCCATCACCACAGCCACATTCAAACTGGACCTTATTTAGCCTGACCTTTTCACCTTTATACTTGCTAATATCCTCCTATGTCCCACAGGCACTTTTTATTTAAATTTTAATCTGATTTAAGTTTATACGGAACACTTGCTCTTAGCTTTTATTTAGTTCTAAAAGTTGCTGCTTTATTCTTCAACCTGAAGAGGAGATTCTACACTTGCTGTTTTTCTTCCTGCCTCATGATGCCATTCAGTACTACTACTACAAAAGCTTCACTTTTTGGCCTACCATGACTGCAGTCCCACTACTTTTATAAAAAGATTTTCATATAAAGAGTTTTTGCTGCAGGTAATTTCTATTCATTGTGGGTGTGCTGCAAGTATATTCAAGTACAAAAAAAAAACTCACTAAGGTATTTTAGCCAGCTCCACTCCAACTCTATAGGACACAAAGGCATGCAGTAAAATATTCCAAGAGTATCATTCCAGTTTTTCCAAACATATAGACTTTGGCCAAAAATCTCTAAGTAAATATGTTTCACTTAAACTGGAAATTGTAAGCCTGCTTTCATTTCTAACAGTTCTATTTCTAACCTTGAGATCAGGTATGTGAAAGCTTCACACTATGATACGCACTCCTTTTAGATCCTCGTTCTAACTGTGCTGCAGAGAAGTAATAAAGCAGCTGCCCCTTTAAAGCAATAGCAAAGAGAATATATTCCCCTCCTTATCATCTCCTGCAAACGAAATACTGTGGCATGTGCAACAGAAGATACAACCGCTAACCAAAATAAAATACATTAAAAACAAAAAACCAACCAAACAACAACAACAACAACAACAAAAAAAAAAAGAGTAAGGCATTGCAAACAGTACATACGCTTATTTAAAGCGGTAATCTCTCTGGTCTAATCTAGTTACATACTTTCGTCTTTTCTAAGAGTCTGCCCACAGCAGATAAACACACAAACCTTCTTGTGCTGCACCAACTGACGTCAGCAGTCGCTTAGGAACCGCGTTTGGTGCAAAAGTGGTAGTACCGAAACTATGTTTACAATTGAAAAAGAATGAAGTATGCAGGGCTCACCAGAGCTTCAGGAACAGAGAGGCAAATTTATAAATGTAAGCTACAAAAGAGCTTCTCGAAAAATTCACGGGGCTTTCAAAGAATGTTTATCTGCTCAAAGATCTTTTGATGAATACCAAGAGCAATACAGTTATTTTTTGTATTTTCAATGGTACAATTTTCACTCTACCCAGAAAAAAAAATAAAAAAGTAGTTGTCAGTTTTGTCAGTTTGGAATGTAAGCTTTGAGCTTTTTTCACTTCCGTATAATCTGTAAATGAAAATTCAAATCCACTAACAATTTCATTGGGTAACTGCTTACAGGGACAAAGCCCTGTTGTTCCCACAGCAAGAAAAAAATAGATCTCACAAAACAACCTGCACCAATAGAAATAATCATCCCATCACTATTTTCTAAGTAGTCAGCTGTTCAGGAAGTCTAGTATTTAAGGAACTTAGAAGTGCTGTATTTTAAATAACTCAGTAGAAAAATTATTTAGAAGACCCAGAAAAACAACATAAAACTACACAGATGCAAAGCTGTTTGAGACAACTTCCAAAATAACCTGAATTTACAATTACAGAATTTTAATTTCAGAAGATGTGTGTGGAAACTGTATGAACAGGCTTATTTATTAGTCCAGTGTAATTAGAGTAAAGTAAAGTAAGGCCCAAATTCTGAGTAGCCTGATACTTTGCATTTTATAACAACATTCTATAAAGTTTCTAGCCACCTAAAAATTTTGCATAATCTATAAGAGTTTAAAAAGTGGCATTTAAAGTGCTAGATACATGTGTTATACCTCTATTAAGCACTCTCCAGCTTCAGTCTATGGAAATGAAGCAGTTTTCTCATCAGAGCTGGGCCTAATAGGAATGCACTGTAATGTTAGACATCATAACAGAGGGAGTCTGTATCCTGTGTGCTCACATTCCTCCTGCTGGCTCTGAGAAAACATGAAGGAAGAAGCTAAAACTCGAGTGGCCAAAAAAAGGACACGGCAGAGAAGAGCATGGAATAATTTGAGTCAATATTACAAAACCCGGAGTGCTTATTTTCACATTCTTTTGAGAGCTATCCAATATGAAACCCCACATTCAACAGTGCCTCTCAACCCCTGGACTGTAATTATTTACTCAGACCTGAGAGGTTGTGTGTGCATTTATCACAGTTTTTTGCTGTACACATCTCCAATCAAAAATAAAAAACAAACAAACAAAAAAAACCCCAACAAAACAAAACAAAACAAACAAAAAAAACCCTAACTGCATGGAAAGAGAGCAGTCTGCCTAATATAAGCCTTATCATAAATTTAGGAAGGCTAAGTGGAATATGTGTTATATAAAATGGAAGATCAAAATCAGAAACATTCCCTCTTCACTCCACCAACAGAACCCCACCATCCATATGCAAAGTGGAAAAACTGTAGAAAAGGCAGTAAGCAGGGGTAAACTTCTCTTTTTAAGTACTTCCTGACATGCAAACAGTTTTACCAATTCTCTAAAACCAAAACAAGGAAAAGGAGCAAGTAAAACCAACTGGATCTGAAGCAGATAATGACTGATTTTATCTTTATTTTATTTATTTTATTCATCTCAGTATTTTTTGGTCTTCTATGAGGAGTGGGAGAAAGCTCTGTGATTCCAATGTACCCCTAAAGAATATTGTCTCTGGATAAAGCCCAGAGGTAATTTGGGCCAAGAGTAGCTATATGATCCCAAACTGAAACATTTCAACACCATCCAAAGGTCTAAATAGTTTATCTGGAAGTGAAGCAGAGACATCTGAAGAAAAAAAATGGCTCTGCTAAACTCAGCAATGCTGTACTCATTGATTCAGATAGAGCTCAGAAATTGCCTCAGCTTGCTTTCTGATTTATATGCCTGTAAGTCAGCTTTTCCAGAATTCTGAATTTACTTCCCATCATACCTCTCATCATGACAGCTGAAAACTGAGTTGCCAGTCTTCTACTACCCCTGGAAAACAAAGCATGGCTTTTCTGCTGCTGTATCTGGAACCAATCAAGGTGCTGAAGGGAACAACTTGCTGTTCAAATGGAATTTTCGAGGGGCTAGAACACAGTTCAACCATGCTTCCATGGACAGCAGCAGCAGGAGACCCTGTTCTCCCAGGTCCCACTGCTGGTAAACCTCTCAAACAGAGACTTTTAGAAGCCACCTGCATAATCTTTTGAATATGACCAGGGATAGGAAAGAAAGAGCCAGAAACAAATGTCCAGTTGTTACCAAAAAATGCAGCCTAGGCACTAAGCACACGCTACACGGGATTCTAGTCAGAATTATGCTCCTACAATGCCAGCTTTGTGACCCACAAAGAGGTAAGACTTACTGGGAGATTAATTTTGTTGTTCTAATAACTGGTCTTGGAAATGGCCAAGTTTTAAGTAAGTGTCTTTTCCCTTCTTCACCCTCTCCTTTGTAAATGCTAGCTAGTTAATTTTAAAACAAACAAAAACATCACCTCACTGCCTAAACAGATGACACATGCATATGAGCAATGTAAGAAACACTAACATAAAAATCATCTTATTGGCAAACAAAATGTGAATTTGGAGATACAATGAGAAACATTCTTCACAAACACATAAGTTCCATTTCTTAGAGTGGGGAAAAAGAACTCTGAGCATTAGAAAAGACTGAGGAAAATGAGTCGTAATCAATGTTAATAAACCTTCATGCTTTCTGATTATTTGGTGAAAAAAAATTCAATGAAAACTCATTTTTTGCTTGAAAAGCAAGCTTCTTAACTTCATCCCTTTATCCGCTGTCCATTTTACTACTCAGGGCTCCACAAGAATAGATTGTGACCTATCCTTTTATTTCTGAACAGATAGAACACAAAATAAAATACCAGCGAGAAAAGTTTCTTTCACATCCCAGCAGCAGCAGTGAATCAGGCTTTATGCCAGGTCAGAACTTGTTCAAGCCCATCCTCCAAAGGATGGCCATTGCCATTTCTATCTAGAAGCCTACTACACTGAAAAAGAAGTTGCAATCTCTGCAAGAAAGGCACAAAGCATTTAAAAAAAAAAAAAAAAAAAGCCAATAAATAAGTCAGCATTTCATTTATCTTGGAGCTGTCATTGCTCGACAGCTCGTTTCCATAACTGGTAAAAACTGAAGAGCAACAAATTCAGTCCTATGACATCACAGGAAATGCACTGCCATGTTTCACCACATGGAAGATCACCTTCCCAAAATTTGAGAAAACGCCTCAACAAAGAGTATCAGGACAATAAACACACTTTTTCAGTAAAAAAAGAGGAGCACAAATGATGAAATCCTTGGAAGTTTTGTCTTATGACTGGATTACCTGGCAACTTGGAGCTGGATGTTTACCTTCTGTCAAATTTCACTAAAATAAGCAATGATTTCAAAGATACTAAGGGTGAATACTTCAGGCTGACAAAGCTGAGGCTGTTCAGCCTGGAGAAGGTTGCATGGAGACCTCCTAGCAGCCCTCCAGTATCTGAAAGGGGCCTACAGGAAAACCAGGGAGGGATTCCATCAGGCACTGTAGTGACAGGACAGGGGAAAATGGCTTCAAACTGAGCAAGAGCAGGTTTAGATTAGATATTTGGAAGAAATTCTTTACTGTGAGGGCCATGAGGCACTGGGACAGGTTGTCCAGAGAAGTTATGGATGCCTCATCCCTGGAACTATTCAAGGCCACACTGGATGTGGCTCTGAGCAGCCTGGTCTAGTGGAAGGTGTCCCTGCCCACGGCAGAGGTTGGAACTGAAAGAATTTTAAGGCTCCTTCCAACTCAGACCATTCTGTGATTTTATGAATAACTGCATGACAGGCAAGTATTTAAATTAAACTACAATGTGTGCACACACACACTATGTGTACATAAATAAATTTGTCTGCATTTACACTGAGGGCATAATTCAATAGCAGGTTATATCCCAAATAAATTACCCCAGAGAAGTACATCCAAAAAGAAGGTCAGAGACTTTAGAAACAACCTGCAAAACAGAAAACTGTGGCAAGGGAACAAAAATTCTTTATCAAGTCCAAATACAATTATAGAATCAGAATTTTTAAGGTTGGGAAAGAACTTTCAGGTCATCAAGTCCAACTATGTTTAGCACTATCACCACATCCACCATTAAACCATGTCCTCAAGTACCCCAGCCACCTGTTTTTTGAACACTTCTGGGGATGATGACTACGCTGCTTCCCTGGGCAGCCTGTTCCAATGCTTTACAACCCGCTCCACGAAAATATTTTTCCTAATATCCAGTCTAAACCTCTCCAGGGGTAACTTGAGACCATCTCTCATCCTATTGCTGGCTGCCTGGAAGAAGAGATGGACCTCCACCTGGCTACCACCTCCTTTCAGGCAGGTGCAGAGAGTGAGAAGGTCTCTCCTGAGCCTCCTTTTCTCCAGCCCAAACACCCCCAGCTCCCTCAGCTGCTCCTCACAGGACTTGTTCACCAAATCCTTCCCCAGCTCCCTCCTCTGGACTCGCTCCAGCCCCTCGATGTCTTTCCTGCAGTGAGGGGCCCAGAGCTGGACCCAGCACTCGAGGTGTGGCCTCAGCAGCACTGAGTGCAGGTGGACAATCCCTGCCCAGTCCTGCTGGCCACACCATTGCTGATCCAGCCAGGATGCCCTTGGCCCTCTTGGCCACCTGGGCACTGCTGGCTTGTGTCCAGCTGCTGTCAACCAGGTTCTTTCCTGACAGACACTTTTCCAGCCACTCTTCCCCCAGCCTGTAGTGCTGCAGAGGATTGTTGTGACCTGACAGGACAATGTCTTTTACTAGAATTTAACAGGAAAATTAAATAGGAAACAGAAAATTATTTCTTCAAGACTTTCTATCTTGTATCATAAACTTTAGGGATATATTTATGCTTTAGCTTCTTGAAAGAGCTATGATTTCAAGAATCAGTGAAAGTTCAGGACTAAAGCATCAGTCATGAAACTCAACTTGAGAGTTCACAAAAATTAGTAGGTTAAGACTAGAAAAAGCTACTTAGAAAAGAAATGCTGAATCAAACATTTCAATTTCTCTTCAGTGAAAAAAAACCTATATTGGTGCTCGAAAACACTGATGTAGAAACTTCAAGCTTACTAACACCATAAGACTGAGTCACATTACTCTGTTTAAACAATGTTGACTCCCACTTTCGTACTGAAACAGTTTTAATTAATTGCCTCAGGCCACAGAAAATGAGCTACTACTTTGCAAACTAGAAAATGCAGTTTTTCAGTGTGTATAAATGGTTATTAAAAATTATTACAACTGCTTAAACAAAGACATTCTGTCCAGTTCACATCAGTTATCAAACGAGTCAGAATACTGACCAGTACGGTTTAAAGATCAACATGCAAAAGCTGTTATTTCATTTCAATTATTTTTGATTATATTTTTGACATCAGCAATTTTACTAATATAAAAAAGTTGTGTAGCTGCCTTGAGGTTACAAGACTTCAGCATGAAAATACGGGAAACTTTACAATTTTTAGACATCAAAATGCTTCAGCCATTAAACAAACAGATCTGAAAATGGGGTGGGGAAAGCAGGTATCCTCTGTGACTGTTGGACATTCTAGTTTTTTTTTCTCTTTTTATAAAATTTTAGAATTCTGGGGCAGAAGGATTTTTTTCCTAATTTAAGCTTCAAAGTAAATGTCCTAACAATCATTATCCAGTAACCAGCACAGCTGAATGCAGCAATTCTTCAGTCAAATAAAACCAATAAAGTTACACAAAGCACTTACAAGAAGCTGTGGAATGAATGGTACTAATTATTGTCTCAGTATTCCTAATTTTCATATTGAAAATTTAAAATATTTTGAATATTTAGTTGAAATTTTCTGACAAAATATTGTCTCCTAAAAGTACTGTCTTCAAGCATTTTGTCCAAACAAGAATCCTTTACAAGTGTTCCAAGAAAAGAGAGGCTGAAAACTCTCTTTTACATAACAAAACCTAAAAAATACAAATCTGTGATAGCTTTTTTTAACATTTTAACAAAGCAACAAAAATCTGTTACCTTATTGTGAATCAAGGTATATAACAATACCAAAAGCTATATATTAATACCAAATACCAAAGCAAACACTTAAGAGATTCTGAAATTGCTTCTGTTTGATGCTTGTTTCTAACCAATAGATAAAAGGGTGACCTTTAATTTTCCTCTATTCATGCAGGGCTGTAACCAAGCTAATTAATTAATTACAATCTGCACAGAGGACACGTGTATTGGGAACCAAGCCCGTAATAGATAAGGAAGACAGATTTTTGACTGGAGGCCCCCAGACAGCAAGGTTTAAAAATTCAAGCAGGGAAATCAGATTAGAATTGCCTGGTCTGGCCTGGGGTTATATCCCTGATGGCACTGACCATTTACAGGAAACTTTGGTTAAATTCATAGAGCATTCAACTTCTGACAGTCCATCAGCCAAAACAAGGAGTTTTGGCAAAATATTTAAAGTCTTGTGGGCTACTTTTGCAAATATTTATTTTTTTTCAAAAAGATTAATGGCAGAACAGAATTCAGCACAAAATATCCACCCATGCTCACCCAATTTCCTGAGCAGGTTTCACAGTACACTGTACCATTGGCAACACTACCTACAGCTGGTTTAGGGCCACCACAAAGAGCAGTCACTGTGCCCCTTTCCTTGACATATTATAGGGTCATTTATGCCTCTTTGCAGTCATTAGAGTGGATGACTGCTAAGAGCCACACTCTTCAAAGTGCTCGCCAAACTGCCTCGGTCAGTGAACAATTCTCCTCAACTATTTCTTACAAAATATTTCTAATCATGTTTTCAGTAGAAAAGGATTTGTTCTGTTTCAGCTCCTCAGTATATTTCTGCCCATAAGCCATACTTACTAAAGGCCTCACAGAGCACATCCCTGGCAGGGTTCAAGGCCAGGTTGGATGGGGCTCTGAGCACCCTGGTCTAGTGGGATGTGTCCCTGCTCATGGCAGGGCAGGGATAGAACAAGCTGATCTTCCAATCCAGCCATTCCATGATTCTGTGATATTCCGGGAATTCCAGTGACAAAGGACCTGCACGTGCTTCATGCTTCACACCACGCTGTCTGGAACACATTACCATACACGATCACTACCAAAGAGATAAAGCCCTAAAAATTGCTTATTTGACATTATAAAATTAAAGTGTTCTAACTCCACCTTCTGGCTAGGAATAATTGATATGGAAGATCAAAAATGATCAAGTGAATTCAGCTGGGCATTAGGCTTTACTTACAAACTTCAGGATTCTAAAGTTTCCTCTTTATGTGATTAAAGCTTTCCCTCCAGTTTATTTTTCACTTCCCTCTCAGTTGTCCCAGGTTTGAGTTTGATCTTAGTCTTCATCTATGTAATCAACATTTTTGTTTATGTTTTTGTTTTAAAAAATGTGAATTTAATCAAGAACGAATTTCCTCCTTATCTTCCTGAACATTATTTTAAACTATGATAATAATAATAATAATTAGGTGATAAGTAACAGTCCTTGTGTTAGGAATGCCTAGTTAGTTGCACAATGCAAGATTTAAAATTTCAGATTACATAAAGGAATAGAGCTAACAACTCCAAACAGCAGGGCCACAGATGTTTTCACACATTTTTCTCTTTGATCACAAACTTTGAGCAGACAGTAGAAGAAAACACAAAAAATTCACAAAATAAATAGATACCTAAAGTCATTTTTTGTCTATTCCTCAGCAGCTGAATTTGTTCAAAAGCTGAAATGAGACACATGGTGCTCCTGCTTCTATGTCCACTTCCAATCCCTTCAGCAAAAAATTATTTTGGTGACTTAATGCTTCTTACACCGGTGATTCTACTGAAGGGGTGACAGAGAGAATAGATAAGCAGGTAACTACAAAATGAACATACCACGGACTAGGAGTTATTGTAAAAGCAGTGAGCGATATATGATTGGATTGCCCAGTTCCACATTATAGAAAATTGCAACTGGATGGAACAAAGGAACTGGCAGGAACAAAGTTGTAGGACCTATTTGTCCCATGCAGTTCAGCCTGGGCTTGAATTATTAATGAGAAACTGACGTTGTCATCATATTTTCCTATTTCTTGCTGTTACATATGTGAAATTCTGGCACCATGAAAATTAAGAGCCAAGGAGGATTATTACAAAGGCCTGGATAGAAGGTTCCTGGCTGTAGCAACTTACTTATCTGGAACTTCAGGTACCCACAAAAGTCAGAAAATCCATCACACAGAAGCGTCAGAGGGACAGATGCTGCCTCAGTATGAGAGGATTTCCATTTCAGCATTCCCAGGTAATAACATTTCTTCACTACCATATTACACATTTAGTCCTGTAGATGGAAGCATGATGAATTGATGAGAGTCCAAGACTCAGAAGGTGACTCACAGAAGTTTTGTAACAGTTTTATAAAGTTTTCGTTTTATTTTGCTCCAAGAAAGGTGAAGAGTTTCCACATAAACAGAACAGTATTAAAGCACGTTTTACAGAGAGTGCCAAATACTCTGGTATTTGGAAGAGCCTAATTCACATGTGCCCTTTACCAGTTCATTCTGTTCTGATGTATGAATGCAGTATGGTTCTGGTTGTGACCACACGATCTTAAATTGTTTTTCAAACAAACTCTCTGTTCCATTTATGTACAACTCTCACTTAAATATCTAAATTGCACCTTTCCATTCACAGTCTTTGCAAAAACCTTGTGTAAGACACTTTGTGTTGCAAGCAAGGCACCACATCTGCCTCCAGCTGCTTAATTTTAACTACCTGCTTGCCATATTTCAGCCATCCAACACTGAAGCATTTTGTTCCTTTACTTCAAAGAGACAATGCAGAATATACGGTTTAGTCAAGACATGGAAAAAGATAGAGAGGCTTTTGGGCACGAGGGGATGCTCTTTTGGCTGATTTATTGGGAAGTTCTAAACACGTCCATTCTTTACACGGCAGTGCCATTAGTTCTCTTAAATCAGCAAAACTTGGCATGGCCACAATAAAGCTGCAGCCCTGCCCTCCCTCTGCTGCTCATTCCCATCCCTGGGTGACTCCCTCCCTTTTGCAGCAAAAGCCTTAACGCAGACACGTGGCAAGGAGCTACAAAAAAGAACTGATTACTTTTAACATGGATTAGTTCCCCAATTTAGTTCACTGTGTAGTCTCATGAATGCTTGTGTCAGCACAATGGGGGATGGTGCCCGGGCAGGAATGAGCAGACAGGGCTGGGAAGGACCACTCCTCTCAGTGTTAGTGCCATAAAGCATTCAGGGAATTGGAATATTTGAGTAGAGGTGTTCAGATTAGAAACCGTATGTCCAAAGGTCAAAATAAAAAAATTCACTACATAAAAACTAGTCTAAAATGGACTTAGTTCTTAGCATCAAAAAATTATGCTCTGACCTCAGATCTCATAATTTTAATCGAGACTTGCACTGCAATTGTACCTCCCAGCCAACAAAACCTGCTGTTGTACCACACATTTCACTTGGTTCTGCTGCTGGTATTATGAGCAAAAAAGGAGGCAAAAAAAAAAGCCCTAAAGAAAAATACCACCAATATACAAAGGAACAGTGAGGAAGAGTGGGAGGTGATGAGAAGGCAGGGGGGAGGAGATTGAATCTGGCAGAGACAAATACAAGTAGTCATCATTCCAATTTTTAAAGAAGTAAATAAATAAAGGAGGATGGAAAAAAAGGAAGGGGGAGTAGAAAAGTTAGTGATAGCACTAAATTACTTGATTTTAAAAGTCATTGAAGTCTTGGCTTCCAGCATACATCTTAACAAAAACATTTCCTCTAAATAGGTGTAATATACAGAGGATAACATTTTAAGTCAAAAATGCTTATAAAATTACTATCCCAGAAGGAGACTGTAGTGGGATATGAAGACTGAGAAAAATCATCTGCAACTGTTATCTAGAGCATTGAGAAGGAGAAACGAGCTCTCTGTTCCACAGGATCTTAGCAAACTGTTACATTCTGTTGATTAGTTAAGGACTCAAATTCTGTGTGGACACCAAATACATTGAGAGGAAGGCTGACAGTGAAGAAACTGGGAACAAGTTAGTTACTTGGACACAGCAAATAAATAAACTGTGAAAATCACAAAATGGTAAAGGAAAACTTGTGACATGCCAGGAAAATTTAGAGATGACTAGGGCATGCCTCTCTGTTATTCCCCCTAGCTTTTATCCTCTGAAAATCCAAAACAAACAAAGAAGCCCAATGACAGGTTTAGCACAGGCCGAAGGCGTGATGTTCTAGGGTGGAGATGTAGAAAAACTTCCTATTCATAAGAAAGAGGAAGATTTTAATATCAGAAGAAAGAGGCTGGTGAACAGAAATAAGCCTGCATAATTTCCTCCGTTGATCTTAATGATTACATGGAAATCAAAAAACATTCCTGGCAAAGATAGTTTGAAAATAAAAAGACCTGGAAGAAAGTTATTCAACTTAGACAATGGGAGTAGTAGTAATAATAATAATAATAATAATAATAATAATAATAATAATAATAATAATAATAATTTTTAAAGGCTGCCTATTTTGGGGATCCTAATGATCATTTAGGAGTATGATGAGGACACAAAACAAAGAAAACACCCCTTTGTGCTGCTCAGAAAAGCATGGAAACATTCCTAATGCACAAAAATTTCCATGCAAGGTGATCTGACTGCTGGCCATTTTAGCTACACACATTAAAAAAAAAAAATTGATTGTCAGCCACTTTCTTCATGTTTTCAGTGGAATTTTCTACAAAATAGTTCATAAGAATTGCAAAAACATTTTGTTAAGGTGTAAAAATCACAATCAGAAGGAGATGGAAGAGACCTTAATCCTTTTTTTTTTTCATAGCACCCACCTATTTGACTGGTTCTGTTAGAGAAGAAACAGTATGAGACAAGTTGACTTGTCATGACACTGACAGATATAAACCAAATGTTTCCCCAGGAATTGGGCAAAACATCACTGATTTTGCTGAAAAACATGCAGTCCCTTACTGTAATGCCTGAAAGATGAAGTAGCCAAGTAGCATCCAGTTCCATCTGTTATTACAGACTTATCTTCTGAAACATGCATGTATACCAAACAGTCTGGCTGGGAATCCAGAAAACAGCAACTGAGTATTGTCAGCTCATGAAAGCACTTTGAAAATGGCTAACAAGTGCCACAATGAAGATCAAATTCAGACAAATAATATTAAAAGTTATGTAGAAATATAAGTAACTCCTATTTCCTTCGTTGAAGGAAAACTGACAAGGCTTACAGGGCTAAAACACTAAACAAGGATAAAACAAAAAATATTCAGTATGCCTGATATATAATTCCTGCATAACTTGCAGGAATTGCCCTAAAAAATTGGCAGAATTACAGGAGATAATGGAACCCAACAGTGACCTGATGACACCATGGCCTCCATTTTATTGTCCAGAATTGAAGGAGCAAGGAAAATGAAGGACAAAATTCAGCAGTGTGATTTCCACATCTTGCTTTGTTAACATCTACACCAGCTGTTTATTGATCATACAGATTTAAGTTCCAATAGCCACTGACTTCAACAGTAAAACTCCGTATCTTGCAGCTGAGCCAATACAAACACACACCAAATACAGCCCTTACCAAGCAGAGGCCACAGGCAATGTCTTAGTGAGGCTGGGCAAGGCAGCCAAACTACTCTGAAATATCAGCAAAACCTGCTGCTCTCCCTTTTTAATGGCCAATAAACCCCCAGTGTTTTAGCTGCTTCCACACAGTTTTTCTCTCTCTTTTTTTTTTTTTTTTTGATTTAAGTAAAATACAATTGAAGAGAAACCTGTACAAAGATCCCAGGCCACACAGCCAGTGATCACCATTTGGAATGCAACCCCAGTGACCAGCTAACCATAAATGACACTGGCCTACACTCCAAAAAAATGCACTGAGAATATGGGCTGCCAGACTCTTACAGCCAAGCCAATTTATCGTAAGTGTGCAGAAATGAAGATAGTCAATCTTTCTAAGCCTTGTATTCATGGGTTTGGGGGTGAAGAGGAGGGGAAAGTGGTGCTCAAAATTGGGAAGGTTTGGCAATTTGTTTGGTTGTCTTTTTTCCTTTATTCTTTTAATAAGGATTAAATACTTCTAAAATAATTTGAAAATCCTAGTATACAAACATTTAAATTATATTGATTTTTTTAAGCTTCACACAAACTGAGGAACATGTGTGTTCTATATTAACCTTGACATTTTAACAAGTCTGGCTTTCAGCTATGTACGATAATTCTAGTTTGTTAAAATCTAAGTTTAAGCATGTGTTTGCCTACGTAATAAATCCATGGAAAAATAAAAACACAAACATTTCTGGTTTAACCTGTTGGTCACAGTGTGATTTTTCCCTAAAGAAAACCCAGCCATGAGGCAATACCCATACTAACAACATACATCAATATTAAGCCAGTTAGTGTAAATTTGTTTACAGATTTGAAGTGAAATCCAGAAGATATGATGATTTGCTGAGATAAGACACACACTGCTTTCAACACTAACTGGTTTATATTAGCGGCTAGGTAACCACTGGAAGTAACTGAATTTTAATCAACACAGAAAAAAAAGGATTTAGGAAAAAAATCCCTTGCTTCAGAGGTTAAGCCTCAGGCAACATTAATTGTGAAAACTATGTTTTAATATGTAACACACAAGAATACTTCAGATTAATTGCTGGAAAAGGTGGTGATATCCAAACAGTTGGTGAAACTTGCAGAGCACTTAATTTTGGCAACTAGGGAAGGTCATTTTCATACAGATCACAAAAGTGTGACTGTACATTTTTTGAGAACCGAGCACAGCTACAATATTCTTTACAGAAGCGGCGTGGAAAGTTTAAATAAATTGGAAAATTATCCCAAGCGGCGCTTCGCAAATTCTCTTGAGCGCCGCGGCCGCAGTCACAAGCGGAGGGCTTGAGATGGAGCCAGTCTCTCCCTTTGTAAGTGGCGAGTTCAGCTTGCAACACTATCAAAAATAAAAGAACTGTAAGCTAATTGCTGGCAAGTATGACGCAAGCGGTTTCCTAGGGAACAGCCCAAGTTGCTGAAGTGCCTGATCCAGCATTTCCTCATCTGTTTGCACTCACACCAGCAGTCTGACAATGTAGTCACTGCATCCTGTTTCACTCAGCAGCCAGCGAAACGCTCGCCTTAACCCTTGAGTCGCATCTTTCCAGCGAGCCCAGCTCAGCTCAAAAGAACTTTTTACAGCCAGGCTTTGCACCGGCGTTTGCGATTTCTCACACCTTGGCAGCAGCTGTCGACACTGCCTTTTCTATTTTTCATTGAGAAGGGAGGGACGAGAAAGAAAACTGTTTTAAAACTAAAACTGAAAAAAATACATATATTTTTTAATTCGTATTTGCACTTCTGTAAATACAACTTCGGCCACAAATGAAATTTAAAAAAATTAGTTGCCAGCAGACTTTACCTAAAACAATGTGTTAAATGTATTTCTGATCTTAACTTTGTAGCTACAGAATTTTCCTGGTTTTATACTATTCTTAAAGAAAATTAAATACAAATATCATCTATCAAACTGCTTCTCATTCAATTCAAATAGATGCAGACTCATTTATAAGTAGCTGTAGACTCATTTATAAGCGGCAAACATATTTTAAAAATTTGTCAGGAAACAGTTTATACACCAAGGTATAAAAATTTTAAAAATCACATTTTGATCTAAAAAATGTAGAGAGCATGGATCTCATCAGTGAGCAGGCAAACTGCAGATCCTAGAGAAAAAAAAATTCTAAAGAAGAACAAATGCTGGCCTTTCTGACAATATATTGAACGCACGACAAATAGATTATTTTACAGTTTACTTCTTAAATGTGAATTTGAATTTGGTCATTTCAGGACATGAATAAACATGAAACAAACTATTTTCAGCACAGACCTTTTCTGTGCTGACATCAGTGCTTATCCGGTGTAACACACGACTGTTTTTCTGTACTTTGGGAATAGTTGTCGGCCACAAAGAAGGCAAAAAGGTGAGATCAAAGTAATATGTTGTTGTTGCTGTTGTTAAAAATTCTGGGCAATTCTTCACCAAGGAAAATATGCACAAGAAATTTACTGGTGCAAAAGCCTCCCACCTTTACAGACTGATCCCCTCAGAGCACTTTCAAATGGGAAATCCCCCTCAAGCACTCAAATAGACGACGGCCAGCTAGACCAACCTGCCAAAGCAGCTTCCTGACCACCAGAGAGAACTGGGTACCGAAAATGTGAAGGTGCAGGCAGGAGGCAATGGCAGGGGCTTTTCAGAATTCCTTTCCCCAGAGCTTACTCACTCAGGGGCCAGTTCACATCATGCCAGAGCTGCTCTGCAAGGAGATCAAAAACATCCTGATTTTCCACTAACTGGCACTCTCATTCTTTCTAATACACCGTGTGCCTCCAGTTTCTTGGGAAGCCTTCCTGCTCAAATCTACTATCACAATGTAATGACATTCCAAAATATAAAATGCCAAGTTTCAGGCTAAAAAGCCCAGGGATACAGAGAAAGGAGCAGCCTGAAATAAAACTCCCAAGAACAGTATGCAGGTATGCACTGTCACCTGTACTTCCATAGAAAATAAGAAGCCAAAAAGTTAACACAACTTGATCAATGCTCTGGCTTAGTAGCAATTAACTATTTGCTAGCCTCTCAGTGGTGTTTTTATCAAAATGCAATGATGTTTCCACCAGCAGACTTTTCTACTCTATTAATATAGGTTTTTCTCTGCATCATTTCTTAGCCTCTTCCCATCCACGTGCATTCCTCTTACGTTATCCCTCTATGTTACAGTACCCACATAGTTTGTAGGAAGGCAAAAGAAAAACAGAAATAAATATTTTCTTCATCCATAGACAATTTCCCCCAACTGAATGGAAAGTCAGCCCAGGATAAAAATAAAGGAAGTAGTCTGGTATGTGATTATGGAAATTCCAGAATGAGAGCAAGAAGTTTCAGGGATGAGGAAGAAACAATAGGCAAAAAACCTGGGATGGCACAAGGCATGTCGAGGAACCCCAACATCCCTGTAGGGGAGAGAAGCAAACCAGCACAGGCTAGCAAGATAAAAAAGATTCCCACCCTAACTCTATTCAGTGGTGGATTAGGAGCCCTGCAAAAAGTCATGAGCTACATGATGGCTTTAGCTTGTGGGATTCAAGGCTCAGACAAGTTCTCCAAAACTAAAACATAAAATGGTTGCCAAGGATATCTTTGATAAAATGAGGTTTTAGGTGACTGGACGAGAACCAAGTGGAAGAACATCCACATACAAGTTCTGTCAGAGGGCACTAAAAGATATTTATATATAAATATGAACAGAAACCTCTACAAGGCTTGGAAATCTATCCAAATACTACTGACTTAGTACTTTTACAATACTCAGAATTGTTGTCTACCTTATAACAATCCACTGATTATGGAATCCACCATCACAATATAGTTTTCTCCAGCTCTGTCTCCTGCTACGGTCTGGGACACAAGAAGAAAAATACAGCTCTGGCCACCAAGGTAGGTGACATCCCAAAAGATGCTCATGACAGAGAAAGGCAGGGAACTCACTGTTCTTCTTATCTCTGGCTTTTTTGGCTTACCCTTCTTACTGAAATCTGCAGGGGTACCACTGCAGAACATCCCAGAGAGTGAATCAGAGCTGGTGGGAAGAACAGGACAGACCTGGGACATAGCTGGGAATCTAACAGATATGCTGAACCAAAGTATTACTCAGATATCAGAAATAAAGTTCAACATTTTCTTAAAACGAAAAAAAAGTTCTGCAAAAGTCCAGTTAAATGTGCTTGCCTTATGGAGAGAAAAAAAGCTCAAGGTATCAGGACAGAAAATATTCCTCTGCTCCTAACGATCCTGTTACAACCCAAGCTGTAATCAGAATGAAATACCTCAATTACATTCAACATCAGTATTATAAAGATCAGGCAAAGCTTTCCTGTAGCTCTCAAACATTGCAGGAAGGTACAAAAACAAATCCTTTGATTCTTTCCCTGCATTTTTAATGGTGAAGTGAAGGGAGGAAGATGTTCAGTATTTGTTTTCTGAGGCACAGCTCATTCTGTATTACCATTAGTCAGCCAGCTCCTCTTGCTACAATGCAGTCCTTGAGTCAATACTACTCCTATTTCTCCCTCCTCACTTGCTTACAATAGAAGAGAACAAGGCAAAACATAAACAAGATGTCTAAAGCTTTAGAATTCTTAAAAAAAAAAACACCCAAAAACACCAAACCCCAAACCAACCTAGAAAACCTCCATCCAGGAAATAAACAAACGGGATTGTTTTGAGTTTTGACACTACTGAAGGCATGCAGATTCTCTTTGGGCACAAAGAATAAGCTCCCAGCTACCAAAGCCCACATCTTAAGGTCTCAGATCTCACAAACAATTTTGCAGTTGCTCTTAAGGAGAACAAAGCAGATCAGTGAGCACCTTGCATCTAACCTGCAGAACTAAAAAAGAGCAAAATGAACAAAGAACTTTACCCTATAACGTAGTATCACAGTAAAAAAAGGTCTGCATGGCTGTAAAAAATAAATGCATGCACCATCTTGAATGTAGCTGAATGGTGTATAACTTTTCAACAATGGACAGTTAAAAGTAACAGAATCTAGAAACATTTTAATGCTGTAAGTAGAAAAAAAAATTAACTCTTCTGTGGTACAAGTTATACGTAACCAAATGTTCTGTAATTTTTTTGAACAATAACTCAATTGCTGTGTTTCTAAAAAGGTGAAGTATTTTGAGTCACAACATTTTCATATCTCTGCTGAAGCAGACACTTGTAATTTGGGACCAAATTATGGTACTGATCTTGTAACAAAGAAAGAGAAAGAATACTTTGGTAGAAAGAGGTATTAAAATTATTGTAAGTAAAGAAAAGATGAAGACAGGGAAAAAGAAAGAAAAATTATATTTCAAAAAAAAAAGACAAGAAAATAAGCAATTTACTTTTGAACGTTAATCTCCTTGAAAATTATTTTTCTTGTACTTTCAAGGCCCAAATAATTAAGAATAAATATGTGGCTTCTAAAGGCACAGCAAACACATCCATCACCAGACAGGTGAAAGAAACATAGCTCTAGGAATGTATTCAAGACTGTTAGCACTTGCTAAAGTTATAAATTACATTAAGCTCTGTGAATTTTTAAACAAGTAAGGACTATAATCTCAATCCTTAAACACTGCAAAACACATGTTCTTTTCCACTTGAAAGCTTAAGTGCTCTGCTGACTCTGGGGAGCTTCCTACTAGAACAAGTGTTAAGGCAAGCATGGAAGAGTTACAAATCTTTAGCAAGGAGATTTTAACAGCAACTAGTCTCATAAAAAACAAATTACATGAGATTAAATATATCTTTGGAGGTCCATTATTGAAACCATACTGACTTGTGCAGATACCCGAAATAGCATCTCTTTATTACACAAAACACAGTTTAGATATTTTCTAAAGTTGTAAGACACTTTCCTAAACAAGATATTAATTTTAATGTTTAGAGGTGTAATATCAGTTTCTAAACTAATTTGTCCTGAAATTTTATGCTGAATAATGAGTTATGAAAATTTTATACATAAGCACTGAGTTTTTTCTCAGTTTTAACAAGACTGAAGCTTAGGGTGTCTTATCTAGTTTTGATTTTAACTCTTCATAAAAAATTCTTATCCATCACACATGGAATCAAGTACTGCTTTTTCCATCAGACCATTCTGCAGATGTCTCTGATATGATAGGCACTGTCTCAGAGGATTTGAAAACACAGGCCACACTTAAAGCTATAGCCACATCACATCTGCCTCTGCTCATCTACTCCCATTTTCTTATTTTCATCTTGACATGATAGAAAATCACTTGCAAACCTATTATTTTCAAACTTTTTGGAAATTCTTTGGCATCTAATGAACAGGCTGCCAGTAATGAAAAATAAATTAATTAACAGCAGTGACAAAAAAAGACTGGTCATTAACACAAAAGCTGTTCCAAAGTCTTCTTTCTTAATCAAACTTGTTCAAGCAGAGACTCCAAATAGAAGGAAAAATTAACCTTTCAATAGTATCAGGCTATGAAATATTCTGCTTTGCTGAATAAAAATAGCAAGAAAAGCTGGTTTAAATTCTAGTTAATGCTTTCTACAACTGCCTAAAAATAAGCTAACAGATACTTAGAATCAAAATACTTTCAAGAGTGCTTTGCTGCAACAGCAAAAAGCTGTTCTTCACATCACAGTAATAACTCATTTTAACTTCAGACAGACCTACTACAGTTTTTTAATCATTGGAAAGATCCTAAGTAACAATACACAGCTTTTTTGCTATTTAAACAAAAAANAAAAAAAAAAAACAGAAAAAGAAAAACTAGAAGATGCCTAAACATCTGTGTGAATAGTCTATGGAAATTCTCTCATTGCAAGGTTCATTTGAAATTTCCTTTGTAAGCGTGTTCCAGTAATCACCAAAAGGATCCTCTGCTGCCCCAAAAATGCAGCTAGCTGAAACAAGGACAGAAGGAGGATGCAGGGTGGACAAGACAAGCTTGTGTTTTTTAGCTAAAATATGAAATATAATGCTCTATCCTATACTAACATGTTAGGAATAATCAGGTCGTCATTAATTATTTATTTACATCTGTGTCTCAGTGCCCTTTTGTATAGACAATCTCAATGGAAACAGTAAAACCTGGACCACTATTCATCTCTCTCTGAGCAAAATGAAGTCTGCTTCTTGCAGATCTGACTGGCCAAGAGGAAAACTGTGCTAGTGTGCCTTTACTCCTTCCAACCTGAGCCAAATCCTTCAGGGCAGTCGCTGCCAGAGCAGATGGTGTTTCACAGGCACAGCAGGATCTAAACTTTTTCAGCCTGCTAATCACACCTTCAGGTTTTAACACAAATTTCCCTCCCTTTCTATTCACACATCTGAACGTAACTGCTTGTATCTACAGAAAAGCAGTTTAAATGAATTGAAATTTAATTCCGTACTACGTAATGAGATTAATTCCAAGGGAGGAAGAACATATAGGAAACTATGGAATTGCAAGAGCAGATATGGAGGAACGCCTATGGGTGTATTTACACATTACACTGTCCAGGTGGCAAATCAAATGTCATGAAGGGGCACTGTGAACACGAATCAACACAAGAATCACTTAAGGGTTCCCTCAAAGCACATTCCTGTTTATTTTTTTAAGTCAGCATCATTAAACCACACATGGCACTGGGTTTTCTTAACTACTAATGATGTCCTATGAATACAGAGATCTATCCCCACTTCGGAGAAAGCCCACAAAAAGTCAGCTCACTTTCGGAGGTACAAGCCCAGCTAGGAGGCCATTCCTGCCCGTAGGGCACACACGATGTGAGGCTCCTTGCCTCACCACACAGCCCTCACACAGGAGATAATGAGGCATCTGAGGGTCACTCTTTAGCAGTCATCAAATGAGGAAAAACAGGAGGTGTATCAGCAACTTTGGTGAAAGGATGGAAACTGCTCTGGACAGCTAGCAAGTACTAGAAAAGCTTACTGATACTTGTCCTTTATGAATCCTGTACTTCTTAAATTAGTAACTTTAGAGTACTTAGAAATTTAGAACTCTTTTAAGAGAATCTACTAGGCAGAAAGAACAAAACTCTATTCCTGGAGTGGCAAACAGATATCACACAACAATACTTAGGAGGAAAAAATAAATAAAGTCAAAGCCCCCCCAAAAAATGTTGTCATTGAACATGTAATACCAGCTGGTTCTAAGAAAAATGAAAGACCCTAAATGAGAACACAGGCCTTTAGTTTTAGGTCACAGTAGAAAAAAAGTCATGCAGACATTAAACCTAGTATAAGAATGTCCTTTTTACCCTTTGATTTAGCTCCTATCTTATTAAAGGGGGTTAATTAATCAAAAACAAATGAAGCATGACCAGTAATGAAGGTTCAAGAGACACCCTAATACCTAATAGTGCCTATGCAGGGGGTCATAATTAAGTTGTTATTCCAATAAACCTGATGAAATTTCCCTCTGGTAACTTTAGCTTTCACACACTTTTAGAAAAGTTCATTCTGTATTAAGAGCTTTGCTGACAAAACTGCCTTGACAATAGATATTAACAGGCAGGGGTGACACAGGCTTGCTTTATGACCACCCTCAGAGGTACAGTTCCTCTGGGGTGGGGGAGCAGCACTGGCTGCTTTGGGCATAATGAATGCACTCACCCCAAATTAAACCCCATTCATATTTCCCAGTTACCACCATCAGCATGGATCCAGCTAGACCAATATGCCCATAATGCTAATTCACACCAAAAAACCTGGGATGTTCCTCGGAAAACAGGGACAAAACCAAAATCCAAAGCACTCAAATACAGCCTCGTATGGTATATTTTCTGTGGTATCGAGAATAACTTAAAAATATAAATTATATAGGGAAATTACCATTTTCATATTCCATAAAACAAACTTTTATTTATCAGATGAACAACAAACAGAACATTTGCTGCAAATGTGCCTGTAACTCAGTGAAGGTATCTGGGTTTCCATAAAGGGACATTAGGGTTGGCAATTCAATACCGGGTAACAAAACTTGTCAACATTATCATTTCATCAATACATCAGGTTTTTTCACTGCCTCCTGTACAAAGTGAAGTGAACACTGGTGGTCACGAACGTTCTGCATAACAGCACTGTTTTTCATAAATATTGAACTATCAAACAAATAGAGGGATATAAAAAAACTACTTGGGTATCTGTGCCCTGGTCTGTCTCTCTCCCAGTAAATTTGCACTTGTTTCAAAGGAACATGCTACACACAAAAGCCCTGTGTGAAAAAGTAAGGATGGCCTAACACATCAAAACTTACTCCTGGTGGCCAGCTGCCTGTATTTATACAAATAATGCCCTTCCCCACAGCTGTATGATCCATTTTCAAATATAAAACTGCTCAGGAAGCTGACATTTTGTTTCAGCAGTCATGCCTTGTTATGGCCCTTCTAGTTCCTAGAACAGTTTGTTTTGCCACACTCATCAATAAGGCCATTCACTTAACCAGTCTTCCTTAAGCACAGAGTTCCCTGACCTATTTCTCTCACACTTCCCCAAATATCATCATCTGCCAGTTTACTTGTTACCCTGTGAACTCTCATTTGTTAATACCCATGGCTCCTCTCGGTTTTGAAGGCTCTAGTACAATTTAACTGCCACTGGATCCTTAAAGTTATTGATCTTTTTTATGCTTCAGTAACAATCACCCAGACATTGCACAGTCCACCATGACCAATCCAAGCCCTAGATTTAACCTTACATTTTCGTTTCTGTTATTGAGTTGCAGGAAAGTCCCCTTTTTCTTTTTTCTCACCATTAAAATTTATTCTGTTGTGTCGTTGCATCTTGTTAAGCATTTTTTTCAGCCACTGGAAAGGAAATGTTGAAATTCAACATTTCCTTTCACTCTCTTTTATTCTCATCTTCAACTATTCTTTCAGCTTGCTCTCCACAGAGTTTTACCCTGGAAAAATCAGTGAGAATCCAGCAAAATATTCTCTGTCCGTAGACTCCTGTGGTCTGTCTTCTCTTGTTGTTTGGCAGACAAAAGTCTCTCATCTGTTTTCTTCCAGAATTTTTTACGTCAACAACACAACAGACTACATCCCCCAATTTCCCTGCCTGTAATCCCCAATCTTTGCACAGAGGTACAAGACTTATTCTTTCCCATCTTCAGCAATTGGTATCATCTAATAGTTGTATTTGGCTTTGTTCAGTGATTTATTCTGAGGGTGGTAAGGCTTCATGAAGTTTTCATTTTAAAGTATCAGAAAAGCAAAACAGGATTAAAAAAAAAAAGCTTTTCAAGAAATACAACTTTCCAATCAAATGTCACAAAGGGCCCAGGCTGTAACAGCCTCCTCAGCCCACCTGCATCATTCTGGCATTCACTCGTGACGTGAGACACTGCCATGGGGATTCTGAGAGCTCAGCTCACACTGCAGACTTGCCCTGTGTTAGGGCATATTCCATAGGGTTTCTTCACTTCCCATTCATGGTTTTTTTCATAAAATTTGCTGCAATTTGATCTTCTAAGGCAAATATATTACAATCAGTTCCATTGCTCAAGTTCAACTATTAGAAGAGTACTATCAGACATATAAATGCACAGACATCCATTGCCTCAAAAGATGAGTCCTTTTCTCAGGAAAATATACCCAGTTTCTTGCAATTCTCTTTCCTTTCATATTTAACCTCCCAGAGTACACTGTTCACCAACCCCAGCATGGAGACTGCTGCCTCTTTTTCATTCTAGAGACTCTCCTGGGCACCTTTTGCTTCTCATCTCTACAAGTTTCTTTCATAAATTTAAAACATCTTTCTGGTCCAAACTGAATATTAGTACTTTATGTAATTTATCCTACTATTTTTCTTCAACACAGTCAATTATGCAGTTGTTGGAACCATCTCTCACAGTTTTTCATTTCTTTCCTACTGGTGCTCTGTGACATGCTACCCTCACCTTCCAACAAGTTTCTCCAGCATTTCCACAGCAGTGGTCTTTGATCTCCTTCCTTTCTCCATTTATATCTTTTTTTTCAGGAAAACACACCTGAAGCAACAGTCAACCTCCTTTGCTACACGGACAGCTCAGAGACACTCTTGTCTGCTTTTACTTATGCAGAATTTAAACTGCCACCAAGTCTTGGATATCTAAAGCCAGCTTAAGGTAAACTTAGGTAACAGAATTCTTCAGTGCACTCTGTCTCCCCAGTACCCTTCCTTCTCATGCTCAGTGATGGTCCTAGGAGTAACTTTGCCAAAGGATAACATCTTAAACTCTGCCGCTCTGTGGGCAAACCATGCTGCAGTCATTCTTTTCTTGTGGCATAATACTACAAGAGAGAAAGAATGGGAGAGAGAAAGAGCAGGAGAGAGAAAGAGCAGGAGAGAGAAAGAGCAGGAGAGAGTGAAAGAGAGAGAGAGAAAGAAAGAGAAAGAGAAGGAAAGAGAGAAAGAGAAAGAGAAGGAAAGAGAGATAGAGAAAGAGAGAGAGAAAGAGAGANAGAGAGAGAGAAAGAGAGAGAGAGAAAGAGAGAGAGAGAAAGAGAGAGAGAGAAAGAGAGAGAGAGAAAGACAGAGAGAGAAAGACAGAGAGAGAAAGACAGAGAGAGAAAGACAGAGCCTTCTCATTTCACATTTCAACTAGCTCAAAATATTTTGTCAGAGAGAACCAGGCAGAAACAATAGAATCCTACTCATCCAAAATATGGTTGCAGAAACAGTTTTCCAAGTCTGTTGCTTTCACCATGTAATCCTTCCCTTTGCACATTCCTCACATTCAGCTGCATCCCATTGGAACTGATTCCATTCACAGCTCAACACACACTGCTACCTTGACTTTTTTTCCCCATAAGACAGACCCCAGAGACAGGAAGATTCTGTGAACAACAGAAACACATCTTGCCACACAGGTACAGCTGTGGTAACAGTCACTGGAATCGTGAGGGGGGAAACTTCAAATAGCAAAGAGCTGGTTTGTCAATTACACAGCCAGGAGAATTATATTTTGTCACTAGCTGCACTCATCAGCTAAACGTTCACATGTTTCTGGGCTGCAAACAGTATCTGAGTGTACCAGTTTTAAGACACTCTAAAATACATGTTAACAGATATCTTCTTCACTAGGAAGTTTATACCCTGAAAACTTCAGGACAAAGTGTAATTTGTTTCACAAATAGGTAACAGACACAGATGTAAATTTCATGAGCAAATAAGGAACTGCATTAATTTCAAGTTACACAAATATTTTAGACTCTTGAAGTCAAGTCCTGATCTTCCTAAGGTAATACATCAAAGGTACAAGATATCTTGGAACAGAAACTGGGGAGAGGTGGTGGTCAATCCAACCCTAACCACAAGACAATTCTTCCTGTAATTAACAGAGTGCAACATGAAAGCAGTCTTTGTCCGTTAAATATCCCAGCTTTCCTACATGTTTGAACCCAGTCAGATAACCAAAAAAAAGTCTGTTTGCAGACTGTTTTGGACACATATCATGTGCATTTAATTAGGAAGGCCTATTCTTTACTCAAGGAAAGATATGAATATTCCTTCTGGATTCTGAGAACTCCTGTGTATGATTTCCTACAGAGACTTGTAGGAAAGTCTCATATATATGTCCACTATAAAATTAAAGAAAAAAAGAAGTCTTACTACCATATGTTTCAGGACACAGTGTTTACAATATCTGCAGTACTGACAAGCACCTTTTAGCTTCCCCGATTTGGCTTTCAGACAAAAAAGAATATATAAAATTAAGTGCTAAATGTGAAACAGTCAATAAAGAAAAACCCTTTGATATCAGTTGCAATAGGTAGAGCTAACAGATTAGCAACCAATTAATACAGGCAGTCAAAATATGACCTACACCAAATTTGAAAAACCAATCAATACTGCAGTGTTACTGCAACTCCTCTCTAGGTCCGAGATGAATACTGAAGTAAGAATACAGCCTGTTTACTGCTAAAATCATATCAATTCCTGTAGGCAGAAGTGTTAACATAGCAGAGTTCAGAAAAGGCATTGCCTTTGCAAAAATTTTACCTGTAATTTTAGTCACACTGTTTCCCTCTATGTGTATTTATCTATTTTGATATTGGCATTTAAGTATACTTACATAAAAACATAAAGATATAATCTGTTCAAATTTCTTTCCTCCCACCTCCAACTATGTTGCTTGACATGTACTGCCAAAGACACACACACAGCATGAATTTAGATACTTTGATGGCTAAAGTAAATATAGGTACTTGCATAAAAAGTAAGAATAACCTAATTTTATCAACCTTCCAGCCTTATAATTACTGCACCTGTTGAAGTGTAGAAAGCAATATCTAAATACTTGTCATGGGAATTGCTCAAATTTGCAAGCTGCTACAGGATCGTGCTTACAGGGCCTCTTTTCTCTTGTACCCCAGAAAACAATGATAGTTCCATCCGATTTCTGTGTGCATGTGCTGCTGGTTCCACATTCCCCTGTGTGTTAGTATTCCATCCTGTTCCCACCCCATCCCTGCACACAGAGCCCTTGGAATTGTTGGCTGAAAAAAAAATTCAACAAAACAATCAAATAAATATAATTATTTTCTTAAGTTCTTACTTAAGTAGCACATATAACTTCAAATCAACATGTTACTGAAAATTTAAGTTCAACATTAACATTGTCTATTTTCATCAAATAATAACTAAAACCTACACAAAAGATTTTTTTTTTACAATGAGAACAATCAGCCACTGGAATAATCTCCCCAGAGAAGTGGTGGATTCCCCAACATTGGACAAGTTTAAGGTTTAGCTGGACAGCGTGCTGGGCCAACTTGGCTACACAGTGGTTTTGCCAAGAAAGGTAGGACCAGATGATCCTTGGGGTACCCTTCTGACCTACTATTCTATAATTGACATGAATTTCTTCTACATATAAGAGATCTGTGATAGTCACACAAAATACATCTAATAGAATCACAATAATATCTCATCTCTGGTTCACCAAAGTATTTTTGTCATGGTGGACTAGCTGCACCTTTCTCATACTGATCTTCCTAACACTGTTCATTAAACTCCTTGAAATATTAATATTGGAAAAAACCACTCTACTGCTTCATAAAGATTTGCAAAATGTGTAATCAGCCCTTAAAGAAAAGTCACACAATAGATGCTCTCTGAAAATCTTAAAGTACATACGTTCCTTCAGTTTCAAGGAAACAATATAAAAGCCTTGTCCTGTTTATTCGAATAAAGTCACACATTACGGGCTTACTTCTCCCTAGCTCTGCCCAAATAATTGATGTTTTATCAGCTCTGCAATGTCTGATCTCTCTCCAAGTCAGACAGGAGATCAAAGGATTTAACCTGTGTTTTCCTTGTAAAACTGCATATAAAACACATCAGAGAACATGTATCTGTGAATCTCGTTTAAATTGTTCTTAGCAAAGCACGAATATTTATTGTCAAGCATAATAGATTATGAGGAAAATGAAGAACTTCATATCTCTTTGTTGTTCAAATCTAGTGATAACAAAGGTATCAAATCCTGGAAGTCTACCAAAGAGTTACATTTTATTATGAACATGTATGATTTAAGCATTGCCAATAAATTCTACATATTTAGTTATAGTTGACATTTATGATATTACTTGAAGGATAATGAATGCCCTAACTTGAAATATGCACGTGCCTTTAACAAGTGAGCCGAACGTCAAAGGAAGCTTTTAGCAACTTGCATATGAACAAATATCTTCTGTCATCCAGAAAGGTTAATGAAATCACATTTTCTGAGATTTCTGTGCTACAGATAAATGTGACAGAAAAAGAGAACATTTACTATCCAGAAGGGAACAGAGAAAATAAATTATTATATGATAGTCCCTACATATCTTAACTACTAGCACAATATTTTAATGTTTCTTTCATTGTATGCATTGTATAATCTGCAACTTACTGAATGAGTTATTGCTGAAGACTGTCACAGCATACTTGCATTTTAACATTTCATGCAGAAACAATTACTGTATTAATCATTGTAAACAATTTCTGTATTAATTCTGTTGTGCAAACTCAGGGAGGAAAATGCTCGAAAACTACTCCACCGTTTCAGATTCACCTCCTCAGACCTAATTCACAGTCAATCACAAGACCTGCATTACAGAACAAATGTCAAAGAAAAATTAGAAAATTTCATTTGGCCCAGATGAGTTTCAGCCACGACAGCAACAGACGGGGTAAGCAACAATCACTTCACAGAAACTGCTCACTTGTTCCTTTATTAAATACACTCTCCTCACTCTCCCTCCTACCACGGGCTGATAATCCACTTGCAGCAGCCTCGGGCCAGTTCCAACACAACTCGATATTCCTACAGTTGACGTGCAAGTGCCCAAATAAAAACAAACTCCCCCACACGCACGGGGGTTTACGCTACAAAAAACAAGACTCATTGAAAAGTTTTCCGGGAGGTAGAAACCAACAGAGTTCCATTCAAGAAAACTGAACGTTTCGGGCATCCCTCCAGCCCCTACTGAACAGCTCTCTCTTCAGTAAAAAGAAGTTTCTCAAAACCCATCAGCCCAAAGCTAACGTTAACTGAGGTGGAGCGAGGAGCAGGGGGTGAGAGAGAGGGAGAGAGAAGAACAAACGACAGCAATCTGCATGGCAGAAAGACAGCTGCCACTCAAACGACGCCAACATTCAACAAATAATATCCCTCAAAACCTGGTATTTCTTAAGCACTTGGCAATGATTTTGTCGATAGAAAGAGGGAAGAATCAGAAGTGCCGAGCAGCTTAGAAAGCTGTGGGTTTTTTCTCTCGGAAAGGCTGCCAGACGCGGAGGAGGTGGGGGGCTTCGGGAAAGAAACAAAATAACAAGGTAACTGATAGCTGAAGCTGTCTGGTTTGAGGTTTCGCTCTAATCAATAAGAACTGCTGCTTAATAATTGAGATTGCATAAAAAGCGAGCGAGCCTTCTGTCCTACAGCAAATACATTATTATGATTTAGCACCCACGCAGAAATAAAGGGCTATATCGATTCTGCAGAACCGAGCTGAGAAACCCTCTAAGGGACTAACATTCTCCTCCATTCCTCTAGCAGGAGTTTGTTAGTGAGCAGACATCCAGCACAGACAGACACAGCAGTCAGGAAAAGCTATGGAGCAGCGCTCATTCCTGCAAAAGTTTCTCCTTCCAAGTTTCGGAGAAACCTACCTGCTCTCTGGAAATGCAAGGCAACGAGGGTCTCCTAAACATTTTGCAGCTGCCGTAGTAGCTGGCCGAAGTTTCCCCTAGGGACACGCAGCTAGATCTCCTCCTGGGTCTGATCACAGGCACTTTTTCCTCCACGCTGGGGAGCCGTGGGTGGCGGTGATGCTGGTGGTGCGCTCCTCGGCTCTGCGCCGAGAAGATGCCGTGCTCCCCGCCACAGAGTGCCAGGAGGCAGCCTGCCACCCCGACCGTGCCGGCCAGCAGCGGCCCGAGCGCTGGGGGCAGCGCCTGGAGGCTGCTGAGCGACACCAGCCACACCAGGCTGCAGAACACCAAGACGAGGAGGCTCCGGCGCAACTTCAGGGAGCTCTGCAGCAGGGTCAGCGCTGCCGCCGAGACCAGCACCGTCAGGAGCCTTCCTAGGAACATCTGCGGCTCCTCTTCGTGCCCCTCCGCGGGCAGCAGCCACTGCAGCGCCACGAAGTCCCCCGAGTAGCAGCACAGGGGCAGCGCCAGCAGCCACCAGCGGGTCGTCCCGCCGCCGTGCTCCCCGCGCCGGCCGCCGGCCAGGTAGCAGGTGAGGAAGAAGAAGGCACAGGCGATGCTGAAGAGGGGGCTGAGGCAGCGGGACAGGCACAGCAAAGCGTGCAGTGGCCGCGGGCTCCGCCAGCTGCTCCCGTCCTGCTGGCCCCGGGCGCTGCCCCGGCCGGGAAAGGCCAGGAGGGAGAGGACAGCGGCGGCCAGGACGCCCAGGGCGAGCCGAGCCCGGGAGGAGGAGGCGGTAGGAAAGAGCAGCAAGGAGAGGAAGCTCTTCGGGGGATCCTGCCGCAGCGGGGTCGCGCAGCTCTTCACGTATCCGTTCCGCAGGCTCTCCGCGCTGCCGGGCAGCGCCGCGGGGGCAGNCGCACTTCCCGCGATCTTTTTTAAAATATAAATCTGTACGTCTGTGTCTGCCCAGCCGCCCCCCGGGGCAGCGTGCGGGGATCGGGCCGGCCCCCGCCAGGCACCGGAGCCGCGGCAAGGGACGCGTGGGGAATTGATGAGGGGCAGGAACGCTGAGCTGGCGCGACTTTGTGCTTTATCTTGTCACTTAGCTTCGAGATGCCGCGGAAAAGTTGCTCATACGGGCTGTAAAGCACACGCAGAGTATCGAAGTGTTTTCCCTCTGAGGAGCATCACTTTTTCTTTCTTTCTTTCTTTCTTTCTT
>VXAC01005860.1:301383-316445 GCA_013399225.1 Rhipidura dahli | reverse complement strand
AGTGGGGTATAGAAATTTCCTAAATTTTTTTTTTTTTTTTTTTTTCAGCCCTCGTTAGCCAAGTTACAAACTAGACCGCATTGCACGACCAGGTTTATTTGCACAGCTAATCCCTTTGGAATGGATCAAAATAATAATTTTGGAACGGACCGTTGGAGTGTTTAGACTACTGTAAGGGCAAATAGGCAGCTAATGGGATTTTGAGTAATGCCTTTGCTCATTCATTCTGTTTGTTTGTTTCTGGAAAAGTAATTGCTAAGCACTTCTGAAATTTATTATAATTGTGCATGTTTACCTTGTTACTTAGAACAAAGGTCCTTTGAGCCATGTTTCCACATAATATTGTACTGCTTTACTTACACTGGTTCAGAAGTAAGTTCGGATACGTCAATGGTTGCATTTTTTACTTCTTTATTGAAACAAGGAACTCTTGAAATTAATTGGTGCCATGGCTTGTGATTCCCTCCCTCTGAGCAGCCCCCGGGTAGCAGCTGGTTTGGGGAAGCTGTGGGGTGGCAGGAAGTGCTGCTGCAAGACACGGGCCTGAAAGTTGGCCATGAACAGAAATCATCAAGCGTGATTCCTGACAGAAAAGGCAGAATGCAGTGGCATATAGAATAACTCCTGTACATAAGAGGGAAATAAGTAATGATTTATTTTTTAAAAGGCAGATCAATCCGATGGATTTACCTTCCTCTGTTAGAAATACCCCTAAACTCTTGTCCCAAAAAAAAAAAAAAATTCTGTCCTGACTTGGTACACTTAACAAAGATTCTGTGCCAACATACTGGTTCTAAAAAGTTTTTGGAAAGGGAAAATGTTAAGTTCTTTTGGGATTTTATTCTTACATTTACTTGTATTCATATGTTAGTGATATCAACTGGACCACAATCGAGTGTACTTGTAAATGCTTTCAAGGCTGAGATATACCTTGCTATTCTGCATATTCCTTTTTATTCATCGATAAATAAATGCATTCCAGAAATAATTAGCTAGCGTAGTCATCATTCAAACACGTTTGAGTATATTCATCTGTAGCAGTGGAAACTAGAAAGTGCCTAAGGAAGACTACAGAGACAGGACGTCACATGATCCCTAAATACCATGAATGCAACCATCTGTGGCTTCAGCACTTTCTGAATCAGAAGTGGTGTCTTATTCTTGACAGCTCTCAGTAGGTTTTTAATCCACAAATTTGCTCAGTCTTTTTTTTTTTTTTTTAAGTCCACACAGGTTTTTAGCATCTGCAGAGTGGTACAAGAAAAGGTCCTTACTCAGTGCAACTTGACTGTGCACTTTGTGAAATATGGTTGTTTTTTTCAAGTTTCCTGTCTTAATTGATATTCTTCTCATTTTGATAGAAACAATGAACAGTTGCTCTCTAGTCACCTCCTCTCTTCAATCTGTGATTTCATTTCTTTCCTCAGTCTTGTATTTATTTTCTAAGCTGAAGAGTGGGCATAATTTTTTCAGATTCTTTTCATGTTACTGGGTTTTTTTTTTCCTTTTTTTGAGCACCACTATATGCTTTTGGAGCAGAGGAGACCAGGAGTTACACCCACTATTCAAGACACAAGCACAGTCCAAATAATGGTTTCTTTCCTTATAATTCCTGTCTCTCATTTGTTTTGCTTTGCTAGGGAAGTGAGAGAGCAAATAAAATAAGCATTGTTGAAAGTTGTTCTGTTGAACACTGTTTTCACACTGTTAAGTATATAGATCCCAGGCTCCACGTTCTGACTGTTAACATCTACATCCACTAGATAATTTTATAGGTAAGATTAGGATTTTTTTCTGTGTGTACACTACAGTTATCTACAGTAAATTTCACCTGCCTATGAACTCAGGATTGTGAGGCTGTAAGCACATTCCCTCCGTCGGTTCTATCTTTACTACCCTCATAACTTTGTATTAACAGTGTACTTTACCACCTTCCTCTCTGTTTTCAGATCATTTATCATTAATTAATTAGATTTAATTTCAGTGATATGTGTGCTGGAGAAATGTATACATTCCAAAATGAAATGGGAGTATAGTTGGTCTTTAGTAATGTCTCTGTTGCCTAACAACACTCTTCCTACTACATTACAGGACCCTGTCTTGAGGAGTTTCCAATCTAATAATGAAGAATTTCAGTATAAAGAAAACTTGGTTGTGTACTTTAGAGTCTATTGTAAATTACAAGAGCATTAACTAAATTGCTTCTTGCAACAGAATAATTTTTATAATAAAGAACTTTAGCTATTTCTTAGACAAATACGGAAAAACATCAGTTTCATTAAAATTGGAGTGAATACATTTATTTCAGGCAAATGTAAGTTTTTTTGGTCATCCTCCAGTTTCACTACCAAAACAAGGTGGGTAGTTTAGTGATTTGAGTCAGGTTGGCTGTCTCTGACTATCTAATAATAGTAAATACTAATATAGTTAAATATTCATTTTAAATGGTGATAAATAAGATTTTCCAAGTTAAGTCTGTTTCATCAGTGACCTCTCTGTCTTTATGCTGAGGCAGCTTTGTTGTTCCTGCCTTTTTTATTTTCTCCCCTGTGCTCCTGAGAGGAGGGAATGAGCCAATGTCTGGGTGGAAGTCTGGCTGCCAGCAAGGGCCAGGCCACCACGATAACAATGTACACTCAACCTGGGAGATCTGATCAAGAATCTACTGTTAGTTCTTAGCTTTTCATTGCAAAGAATGACCCTGCTGCCATCACTGTGTTTTAATAGAGAATTTTCATTTGTTGGGTCAAACTCAAAACCAGACGTAATTTTAAAGTGGAATTCTTCGTGGATGAGACTACGAAGAATGTGGTGTTTATATCCAGAGCATACTGACAGTAGAGCAGAACAACTCAAAACTGATTTGGCGATAAAGATATTTTTTTCTTCACTAAATCTATACTAGGAAAATTCATAAGCTGGTGATATCTATCTCTACAGTGGAAAATATTTATTGACAATTTAATGTATTTTGTCAAGTTTTGTTGGTTAGTTTCTATTGATCCTGAGACACATGGGGGTTCCTTTTGCTTCTTAGGTGATTAAACTTGCAAACACTCAAAATCAGATTTTGAGAAGATGGGTGTGTATGACTTTGTAATTCACTTCTGAAAAACATAATAATGATGTATATTTCAGATAGAAATTATATTTAATATAAGAATATGAACCAAAAGCAGTCATAAAACAGTTAATTTTAATTCTCCTAATTCAGAGGATAATTATTTTTATAGCTTTGTTTTGAGGGGGGTTTTTCTGGCTAAGGAAATGGCAAGTATTTATTTATCCAACTACCTCCATATTTTCCACTGTCATTATTCTCAGTGATCCTTATTATTATTATTATTATCCATTATTCCCAGTGATCCTTACAGTGTTAAGTGGTCAATGACCCCTGCATAGGATGAGCTACAGGAGTCTTACAGACCTGCCTGTTATTCATCACAGTGGTAGAACAACTGCTACAGCACGGTGACATTTTGCTAAAAGCTCACATTTTTCCCAGTAGGTTATTATACACACAGAATCAAATGTTTCTTAAAAACTGACCATGTGTTTTCTCTGCCTAATAAGTCACTTTTGTTTGTTTTTTTTCTTAATTTGGTGAAATATGAAAAATAAAAAAGAAAGTCAGAGGAAATGCCAAAACTACCAATTCGTAGTGCTTCTACCGTGAATGTCCCCAATTACACACTCAAACTTGCTCCTAGAGACCTTAAAACTAGACTTAAAATGTAGTTTAGCCAATGGGCTCAACTACTGATTATCTTCTTCTCTTTGTTTTCTGTGCTGGTTTGGTACTATGTCAGAACATTACCAATAATGGAATTGAGGTGTAAGATTTGAGGGAGTAGCCTTTGAAATTTTCAAGTTGATTTGTAGTCTTTATTCCTACTGGATTTGTAGGAAGGGGTAAGCCATCAAACTTAGCATTCCACAGAAAACAGCAAGATAGTCCTGCTTCCAATAAAACACCTTTATTTTCACAGAGGTGCTTGATAGTAGTGTAAAGGAGCAAAATGCAGAATGAATCAGAGGGAAGTCATTAAATCAGAGAGTACACACGGTTAATTCCTACAGCCAAAATAAGTCAGGGTTTTTTTTGAAGGAAAATTCTTTCTAATGCCATTCTGAAGGACAACATGATAAATAGAAATAAATACAAAGAAAATACAAATATATTAAAAAGGACGGGCCCTCGCTGCCCTGCTCTCTGGCAGAGGCGGGGAAGCCCCTGGGTGTGTTTGGCTGCCTGACTGCAGTCATTGCCTGGGCCCCAGGGATGGACCCAATGTGTGATTCTCGCAGCACCCCAGGGCTGCACCTGCCCTTTTCCTGGTGCCCAAGGGTCCTGCAAGCAACTTCTGCAGCCACCCATACATCTCCTGGCACCTCTGGGGGCCCCCAGCACAGTGCAGACAGGGATCCAAGCAAAGCTGCCGTGGAAGATGGAGGTAGGAGAATACTGGCCACCACCTTCTTTCCAGCTGCCCTCAAGACTCTCTCAATCCCTGCTGTTTCACTCAGGCTCTCCATTCCGCCTGGGCTGGAGCTCCTGTGAGAACCCATCAATCGCTGTGTCCTCTCTCAGATGGACTAGCAAGAAAATAACACAGCAATGTGTAGAAAAGGGGAACTTTGTTCAGCTGGACTACTCAAAAAATTTAAAACTAGTGGGTGAGAAGACTACAGGGGGAGAGCCTTATGCCTAAAAACTACCAACTTCTTGGAACTTAAACAGTATGAAAAACTACATCTTCTTGGGGAAAAGTTTGCTGGAAACCTATGGCTAAACTATGGGAAACTTTGACTAATAAGGGGGATCTTCACTAAAACCTATGGTGGGGGATGTTGCAGTGTCCAGGCTGAGCACTGGTCACACATCCCCTTGCACTGCTCTGCCAGCTGCTTGGCGAGCTGGAGCTGGGGACTTCAGAGCTGAGAGGAGAAGTGCAGTCTCCTCCTCTTCCAAATGACCCATTTTGCTGGTCCCACCTGCCTGTGCCTCTGCAGAGAGCTGTAGCACAGGCACAGCTCCATCAGGGCACGGTGTGCCTCAGCAGCTGCAGCAGCTCCTTGCAGCAGCTGCGTCCCCGGCAGCAGCACGGCCCTGCAGAGACCCAGGGGCTCTGGCGCGTCTCCTGAGAGATACAGCACCGGGAGAGGATGGGGCTGAGCCCTCTTGGGATGCTTTTGGACACCCTGGGAGAGACTCTGGCTTGGCTGAGCTGCCCTGGTTAGAGGCTGCAGCAAGAAAGGCTCCAGCTGGCTCAGCTGGAAGACCATGGGGCTCAGCCCCTGGGCCCGATACCCTCCCTAGGTGTGAGCTCCTCCTCTGTCTTGGGGCTTTGGCAAAGGGCTGCCCAGGAGGCCCAGGACCCTTGGGATCTGCCCAGCTTTTCTCCCCCACGAGGGCTCTCATGCCTTGCCTGACACGGGCAAGGCCCAAGGCCTTTTTTTCTCTGGGCCCCTGCCTCCCTCCCACCTGCCTGACTCCCCTCCCTCACTTCTCCCCAGCGTTTCCAGAGCCTTCTGCCAAGGCACCATCTGCAGACAATTCCTGTCAGCAGCAGCTCCAGGACTAAGCCGGCCAGCAAAACCGCTTCCGTCACCCACATGGGCCCGTGTCCTGCTGCTCCGTGTCCTCAGGAATCCCTCCCAAGGTGGCCATGTCCCGCTCAGGACGGCCAGAAGGGCTGAGGGGATGGGCCAGTATCAGGAGCACGTAGGCTTGCAGAAGCCATGAGGAGCTGTGGCCAGCCATGGTGCTGCTGTGGGTGGAGCTGCGCCCTCAGCCCACGCTCTGGCCGTCCCTCCGTGCTGACCTCTGCTCGCGCTCTGGGCACGGCAATGGGCTGGGGACAGCTCCCAGCCACCGCGCTGGCCACAGAGGCTGGGATGTCACACAATCGAAGGTGTTTGTATGTCTGCAGTGCTGAAGACTGAGAGAGAGTTGTGCTGGTTTTTAGGCAGCCAGACATAATGGAAACAAGGTGCTGAAGTGTGGCTAATGTGGGCTCTGCGGCTGCTGTTCAACCTTCCAGAAGCGTCTCCTTTAGCGAAGGCACTGGGCAGGACCAGCACACACTCACACAGACATGCACACACATGGATAGCTCCACTAATATGAGTCGATGGCAAAAACATGGGAAGGGTCTCTGTGTAGAGTTCCATGGATGGAGGTTTGTTGCAGCCGCACTGTGAAGGAATCCAGGGATGAAGACAAGAAACAATGGAGTTTCTTGGTTTAAGTAGAGGAGCGTGGCAGGCACCAGAGACTGATGATCTGAGGGCATGAGGGGGCTACAGAGGCCCAGTGGGGAAACTCTGGGGGTGTGGCAAGGGACAGGGGCCAGTGGGGGGAACCTGGGGTGAGGAACTTTCTAGGGCATGGGACAAATAAGGTTACATACTGTACCAATATGTAAGGTTACAAAGGGGGCGGGGAGGCCAACAGGGCCAACCAGGGAAGCAGAATTGGGGTACACCAACATACCAGAACACAGCATCCTGGGGGAAGCCTTTTCTGTTCACCCTAACCTGGGGAGGATCTCTGATACCAGGAACTGTCTCAGCAGTGGACTCTCTTTGTCCCTTGTGTTGTAGGCTCGCTGGCCACCACACTGATTGAGATGGCAAAATGCAATTACTGGAAGAATTAAAAATGCACTGGTGAAAGAGGCTTCTTATGCAAGTGTATTAACTATGCATGGTGGCAATATTCTTGCAATTAGGTGTTGGTAATCTGTTTGCCGTGTCTAAGGGTGGCAAAGGGAGATTCAGTTGCACTCCACATTAAGCAAAGCAGCTACTTTCTAAGTAAGTTACAACATTTTGATCTTCATCATGTGGCAGCAATGACCAAGTTCCTACAAATTACATCTTCTGGTTGAATGCATCAAAAAACAGGCCCATGGGAAAGAAAACTGGAAAGCAGTAATGAAAAGTAAGTTGTCTCTTGCATGATAAGGTGTCTTTAATGGATTTAGTGCTTGTCATTTTAAAAAGCATGGGCAATAGCACTGGAAAGATGGAGTTGCTGTGGAAGGCCATTGTTAGATGAGATTTCCTATTTCTAGTGAGGGAAAATATCCATGAGATGACTTTTGACAAACTATCAGTGAATAGCAAAAATACTGTATCAAGTTAATTCACCACTAACTCTTTCTAGAAACTACAAAAATCTTTCCTGTGCCCATATTTTTATTTTTATGAAAAGAAGCAGCAATATGTTGGGTTTTGGTACTATATCCAGATGCTGCCACTACTTTATTTTTTAAATCTGAGGGATCATCCTCCTCATCTGAACAAACTGTGACTCTTTGGAAATGGACCAACATGTGCAGCTCCAGGTAAGCATATACTGATGTGCACCTCTACAGCTGAAATGTGTTTTGATCATGCCCAGGCTCTCACTTTGAAGGTGAAAGTGTCAACAATTATTTTTTAGTGTTTTACAGACAGAATCTATCGATGCTGATGTTATTTCAGCAGTTAGATCACATATAATCTGCATGTTACTTCAAGTAAAATTAATAGTCCAGCACTTCATATTGACTTTCTGGAAAGTTTTCATGGCATTGCATTAACTTTTTAAAACATCATTTTAATGCAATACATAATGTATAAATTTAAAAAAATATTGAAAAGTTTTTCAGAAATTACGCATTTAAATAAATTGAGATCTCTTTGGCAATTTTTTTTTCCAAGGCACCATGAATTTGGATGTTTATATCCTAGAAAAAATAAAGATAGTGGGCTATCACATTCAACAAATATCTGTCAAAGTTCTGGCTTTAAGACACTTGAGAATTGTGTAATTAGATGTGGTACTAATTGTTTTACATGATCTTATTTAAAGAATAGTGGTGTATTTTGAGGGGGGTTTACCAATAAAATGTAGGAATTCATCAAATATTACCAGATTTTACTTTTTCACCTGATTATTCAAGTACAATTTGTCATCCTATATTATAAGTGAAACTGGAGGTTAATAATAAAACAGAAAGTGACTTTCTTCATATGTAGCATTTCTATAAAAAGTTTATTTTATGCTGAATCATGTTTTATTATAAAATCTGCACCTTTAGTGAGATAGCATTAAACTTAAGAACACATACTAATATTTCAATGTCAATTCAGTCCTTAGCTTGCTAATTGAAATTTCTGTCTTGAATTGAAATAGAGGCATTTTATGGACTCTGCTTATTAATAGAGCTAAAGATTAAATCTAACTAGGGAGCTGGTTTGATTTTTCAGAGAAGTCTGACTTAACACATGAGCATCAGATGCATAAATATATTCTGGAAAAGATCAAAATCAGTCTAAATCAGGTCATTTATTGGAAAGGACAGGGCAGAAAAAAATGACCTATGTCTTTCAATAAGCTTCCCTCATTTTGAGGTCTTTCAGATACCCATTTTATTGACCTTAAATCATTAAGACAGGTCCTTGTTAATTAACATCCATTTAAATTCTGTAAAATTGCATTATATTGTCAGCAGGCATAAAATAACTCAGTAAAGAAATTTGCTGAATTATACCTCTTCAGGGTCAGGCCTGTTTCAGCACATGCTTGAGTATAATCTCAACTGTTTTGCTTGGCTGTATTATTCCATTCAGTTTTGTGCATTAAAATCATACAGGCTTTAATGTATTTAGAAATTCGTCAGACTTTAATGCTTTCTTATGATAAGTACTGGAAAAGCTTGGACCTTGAAGAAAATAGCATAAATGTAGTCACTAATTGTTTTGTTCATAGTTCAGTAAAACTGGAACCTTCAACTTGAAGTATCACGCTGCAGATGTCTGAATAATAGTGGAAATATGTACAGTACCTTACCTCCTTAATAAAAAAATCTGGACTCTTAAGCCTTCAGGTCTTCTGTATTGTTTGGAGATTAATTTTTTCTTCAACATTCAAAGCAACAAAGGTCTAACAAGACAGTCTATGTATGCAAATCTCCAGAACAAAACATGTACCAAAGATGCAGAAATGTAATAGAATCCTGTAATTGTGACTTAGTAATTATATCCGCTAGAGATTCCACATGAGATTAAAAAAACCAGCAAAATTATGCAATTAAGCTAATTAGCTCATTAATGTGGAAGTATTTTGTCATTCTAATCACAGAAGGAATTCATCTGAGTAAAAAAGCAGACAGGAATAAATTGTGGTAGGAGACAGAAATTGTCTGGTTTTAAAATGATAAATTTATGTGGTTTATGTCTGTCCTCTAAAACCTAAGCACAGCACCTGAATTTCTTAGGTTAATTTTATTTTTATTACTTGTTAAGACCAAGCTGTTCATCACACATAACCTGAGCCTTCTCTGTGTTGTTCAGGAAGCCATCACACACAGTGAAAAAGTGTTCCAGTTTCAAGCAACTTGGCTCAGTAATCTTTCCTATTTAAGTCAACTTTTGTAGCAAAAAGTCACTTTTGTTCCTCATATAATGCAATAGGATTGCTTAGAATTTGTAATCAATACTGTGTACAATTGCAGTAATTTGTCAGCCTGCTCTGAGCATCTTAGCTGAAGCTCCTGTTTGCCATTCAAGCATGAAGCTGTGCCAGGGCAGGTTTAGGTTGCATATTAGAAAAAGGTTCCTTACCCAGAGGGTGGCTGGGCCCTGGAACAGCTCCCCAGGGCAGTGGTCACAGCACCAGCCTGACAGAGCTCAAGAAGCATTTGGACAATGCTCTCAGGCACATGGTGTGACTCCTGGGGTGTCCTGTGCAGGGCCAGGACCTGGACATCGATCCTTGTGGGTCCCTTCCAATTCTGTGAACCACAGTTTATTGAAAGCAGTACCCGTTAAGACAACTCAGAATTTACCACATGAGAAGCTGCACACTGAGTGAAGTGCAATATTTTAGTAATTCTGATGGGGTTGATGCTTTTGTTGCCTCTGTACAGCACAATGATGCAACCCTCAATGTCTGTAAATAATCCGGGTGTAGTTAGTTGTCAGACGCAAACAAATGGAGGTAAAGCAGTGTCACAAGATAAAATAACAGGTAAGTGACTGGATCATTTAACTGGGCCATTGTTTATGCTCAAAACTTGTGCTTATCACCCTAATGCATGATGGTACAGTTAGAGGAGGAGGAAGACTTGGATGTGGAAATCCAAGTCCAATGTGTTTAAATATTTCCAAGATGTGTATCTTTGTCCGTTGATATTTTTAATAAGTGGGATCCTTTAGAAAATTGTTAACAACATGTCTGAAGTGACTGGAAAGTAAAAATGAGGGTATGCTATGGAAATTTTACAATTCCAAATCCAGGCAATGCAAGTTGCTAACTTCTGTTGATTAAATTTTATGTGCCTATTTATAGCTAAAATGAGCCCAACATGCTGGAGTACAATGTAATGATGTAGAAACAATCAGCCATGTGCACCTGCTGGATCTTTCTTGCAATTAAATAACAATTAACCTGCAACAGCAAAAGCAACACATTTAGAAAGGTTCTTCCGTTGCTTTGGAGTTGTTGTGCTTGAATTCACAACAACCTTGGAGGAAAGGACCTTGAAAGGAAGCAAGCTGGGAGCAGCATTAGGTTTTTGCCAGACCTGATTAGGGAAACCCAGAAGTTGACATTATGATATCTTTGCACTTATGCTCAATTAGTAGTAACAAACTAGCAATGACTGATGCTTAATATAAGAAACTCAAACACTGTATGAGCCAAGAACTGTGTTTCAGTTTACATCATTAACTGAGTTCCTATTTGTCATGTGCTTGCAATGTCATTTATGCCATTCCATAATGTTTGCTGTTGTTAAATCAGGAATGACCTAATCGTTCTCTACAACTCCCTGAAAGGAGGTTGTAGCCAGGTGGGGGTCAGCCTCTTCTCCCAGGCAACCAGTGACAGGGTGAGAGGACACAGTCTCCCGCTGTACCAAAGGAGGTTTGGGTTGGACATCAGGAAGAATTTCTTCCCTGAAAGGGCTGGCAAACATTGCAACAGGCTGTCCAGGGAGGTAGTGGAGTCACCATCCCTGGAGGTGTTCAAGAAATGGTTGGATGTTGCACTTAGTGCCACTGTCTAGTTGACACAGTGGTGATCAGTCAGAGGCTGGACTTCAAGGTCTCAGAGGTCCTTTCCAACCTAAATGATTCTGTGATTATGTAAGATTTTATGAAAGCATGGAAAAAAATATCTCAAGGGTTTTTCATAACCTGAAAATTTGTCTACTTCAAACTTGATGGAATTGTATTTACATTTGGAAAAAATACTCTATCAATTGCAAGTTCCAAGAAACATGTATATCTTATTTTCTTATAACTACTAGTGTAACACTGACCATGAAATGAGTTACAGATGTTTTTATTTAGTCAACATTCAAGTATTTTTTCCAGAGCAATAGATAGCTCATAGTAAATTTCACGGATGCAGTGTTCACTAGCACTGACCTCCAACAAACTGCAGTGCTGTTTATTTGATTATTTTTACTACTACATTAAAAATGTCATATTTACTACAATTAGAATGCTTATTAAACACTAATATTGTATTATGCCAATATATTGCTAGAGAGAAAAGCAGAGTGAACAAACAATACAATCAGTAAATGAAGTGAACATGTACCTGTATTACCCTTTATTATTGTTTCCTTACTGATTTGTAGAAGTTGCTGATTTGTAATCTGTTTCTCTGTCACTGCTGTTAAATATAAAGATGCTAAAATTCATAGTAATAACTGCTTAGTACCAATATGTGCTTGGTAACAGTTTGAAAGTTTGTGATTCCTGGCCACTTTGGTATTTAGTACTTAATTATTGTAGGGCTTATAGAAATGTAGCACTTTCCTAAATGGAGGTCTCCTAGATGTATACAGTCTTTGGGATTTAAAATACTACACACTACATTCATTATTTGAAAATTACCAAAAAGCTCTGTACCAGGGGATTACCCAGATATCAAAGAAGCTGAATGACACACTTTAGTTGAAGTTGCTTACATCATATATTCAAATTGCTGCTGTTAATTCTGAGGCACTTTTTTATTAAAAAAATGAACATCACATGTCAGGTGGTACTGTTAAAGTTTGGGTCTAAACAAGATTTTTTGATCTTCAGTTTTGGCCTTGGCTTCTTACTGTGAAGTTGTTTAAGTAGTTCTGATCATTAAAATATTACATACTTGGCATATTTGCTTTCTTTAATGCTGAAAGTGAGGAATACATCATCTACACATAAATTTAGTTTTGCTTTTATTTATTACCATGTCCTCTTGCCATGATTGATGCATTTTTTATGTGAGTTCTGAAAGGAGTGGAGGGAAGAAGGACAACAGCATTCTGGTTTAAAGTAAAAGTTTAGTTAAATTTTCAACGCTTTCTGATATTTTAAAAGAAAAAAGATAACAATTTTCCAGAGTTGATAGTTTAGGAGTTGTTAAAAGGTACATTAGACAATTATGGTGTTGATTGAAATCCTAGATATAGCCTATTTAGTTACCTCCCCAGTCAGGTCTCCTACACAAATAGGTCTGTACCAAATCTAATGATGAAATTAGCATATTTCTGAACAGAAATACATTGGATTGCTATAAAACATATTAATCTGGCACGTAAATTAAAATAACTAGGCAATTTTCAGCTTTTGAGTTAAGAGGACTGATTCTTTACTGCCTAGCAAAGTAAAAAGGCCTTAGGATAGGCAGGACTACTGCTTAATGATATATTTTTTATACTCAGGCTTTAGACAACAATTATCTATAAACATGCTTCTGAGAAGTCTAGCTAAAAGCCTTTGTTTTTATAGTAGATACAGGAATATACTGACTTGGGACGTAAGTGAAATGAGTATTTAATAGATCGCTATGTGTAAGGTAATAAGGTTCCAGTTGCTACAGCAGTATCCACAAGCACATTTGGTTTTGGTTTGTATTAACCTGAAACACGGATAAACTATTTTTATAAACGGACATGATGGTTTAGATGATGTTTGTGAAGTCAGGCCAAGCTTTTCAAGTTACTTGAAAAGTTTGTATTAAGTGACAAAATGACCTGCAGAAGTTTAACTCATGTGAAGCTTAACCAGCAGAATGGGGTACTTCCCATGTATTGTTAATTGCTTAATCACCAGAAATAGTTCACAAATGCAAATGTAAAATGTTTAGGTATGGAATGCAAACAACATGTTCCAAGAGTCAAAAGCTCTTTCTTCCAATAAGAAATCTGCCATCTGTTTCTCCTCCTTCCCCACCTTTTTCCCCTTGCTTTTCACCTCATTTTTCCACACAGACAGGCTATAGGAATCTAAGAGCTCCCTTCTTAAAAAGCTGTCCTGATGATTAAGAGTAAGCTAAAGACACTTTGTTTGAGTAAGGCAAAGATTCCATATTCTTTTTATCAGCTGAGCTGTTTCTGTTCTCCCTGAGGGCTTTATCTGTACCAGTGCTCCAGGCAAGATCATCTTACTGGTGGCAGCAGGAGAGGACACAAGCATCAGCTCCCTGCATGATGACAGTGGGACAAAAAGCACAAACCTATTTCCACAAATTGCTCTTAAATGTCAACTGAATCAAAATGATTCCTCATTTCATACATTGTGGAATCAAAGTTTCCAGTTTTCCATCTGGAAACTTCTTCAGTTTTCCTACAACTAAGAGGGTTTTGGCTACTGCTGGCATTTTCAGTCTACTTTCTTTGGGTTCTGCTCTGGGGTCTTGAGAAGTGTATTGATCTTGGCAATTGTTTCCTAATCTCAGATAATTTACACTGATAGCCAATATTTCTTGGCAACTTTCTCTTTATACCCATTGAGATCATTAGCACTAGTGTCAGGAGCATTTGTTAATTAAGTTTCTGCGTTCTTCAGGACCAAATATCAAAATACCTTACTATCCCACCAACACGATAGGAGAGTTGTTTCTGAGCATTCTGTTTCAATCAGAACAGGAAAGAGCAGTATTCCAAAGACAAAACCCCATAGCTGGGACCCTCTGACTCCTGAACAAGACCTTAGTAGTGTGTCAGCTCCATGACCATTGTGGCAATTGGAGAAGCTTGTCAGACCTGCAACATCACACAACACAGGCTATTTCCATGTTATCATGATCTTTTAAGGAAAAGACCTCCCTGTGATCAACATCTTCAGCTCACCTCAGTGTATCATAAGTACTTTCCAAGGCTACATCTCGAAAAACTCAGGAGTTGCTTGTGCTCCATAAAAGACTGGACTCTTCAGCCTCATTTCAGTTCCACATTTGGAACTACCTTGTGTGCTTCTCAAACTGTATCCACGCGATCTTTGACCATCTGGTGACCTTTATCAGATTACTGCCCAAAGATTTTTGCCAGAAGTTTGACACTCCAATTATTGAGGGTCATATATCATCTAGAACAATCCTGCAAGCCTCACTTGTCACAGCAAGGACAGCAGTCTGTGCTTTCACCTCCCCCTTATTTCTTGGGCAATTTTCTTGGCTTCTGTGTTTCAAGGGAGGATAAAGCCATTATAAAGAAAGAGACTCTTGAGTATCCTTTCCAAAGGATACTCATGTTCTGGAACATCATACCAGAAGTGAGCAGAAGTGGTAGGAAATAACTAACTCTTGTACTGGTTGTTGAGTCAAGTTTTGTCCTTTTTTTGAAGTATAGACTTTTTCATGGATGAGTCTGAGGAACTTTATTATTAGAATGTTCTTCTAACTACCCATTCTCCCTGGTCTTCATAGCAGACTCCTGCTTCCTTGGCTAGAAGTTGTGCCTGAGAGACTTGAGATGGGAAGGAGGTATGCTGTCCTCTCCAGAAGTAAATATATCAAGTATCAGACACATTTGCTAGCAATCTGCCTGGGTTCTTGAATGAGCTGGAAAACAGATTAGGTCAGTCAAGCATCCATATCACATGCAGGAAGTCCATGCCAATGTTCTTGAGACTTTTCTACAGGAATGTGGTTAACCCAGACCTATTCTTCCCATGGATGTGAATAGGAAATGCCAGTCTTTTTACTCCAGAGTGGTTTCCAGACTCTTTTGTAATCAATTGTTAAAGGAGACAAATGCATTCATGTCTTTTATTTTCTTTTTTTTTTTTTTTTT
>VXAC01005860.1:284008-301361 GCA_013399225.1 Rhipidura dahli | reverse complement strand
TTTTTTTTTTTTTTTTACTGCCCAGAGTGGGTTTTTTTTCCTTTCAGAGAAATACTGTAATTAATAGAAGAACAAGTAAAATCCAAATGTATTTGGCCCAGTAGACTTAATTTTCCATGAGACATACAGGAGTGACTATTTTCTTTTCCTTGTCCTCATTTTCAGGAATTCTGCTTTATTTCCTGGATGTGCTGGATTCCTCTGTCAGCTCACTCTACCTGACTGCTCTTTCAGCTCTGCACTTCCAAGCTAGTACCTTCTTTGGTTTTGTTGCTCCAATAAGTAATTGTTTCTTGAAGGGTTTGTTAATGTATTTTTTCTCCTTTATCTGCTAGTTTTCAAGTACGTTCTGAATATCATAGTTGTTTCCTTTGTCTTTCAGCTTTGGAGTGGTGAAAAATGTCACTTGAGCTTTGAAGTACTTCTGAATGCTCATCACAGATCCTTCATAATCCAACCATTCTTGGAAGAGTATGCATTAAGAAAGAAAAATTATGGAAGAATACATGCAAAGATAGATATATGTTAAAAAGTTATCAACTATTTCAAGAAAAGACCTTAAAACAGTGATAATGCTTATGCAGCAGCGCAGATTAAGAAATGGCATTTCCTGACCTGAGAAACATTCTGTGTAATTCACATTCACTTCACTTTGCAGAAGTGAGTGTATAATGAGTTTATCCCTGGGTAGAAACCAGAGAAAGTTGGTCAATTTTTAACCAGTGCTCAGAAGTCTCCTAAAGGAGAGGTAAACCCCTCCTAAGAATGAAGTACTGCTGTCATTTTACTGATATACTACAGTTGCACAATGCTGTATTACTAAAAACTTTGTAAAAATACAGATATGCATAATGAAGTTGTTAGAGTGTCAATTTCTGACATATTTTTAAATTTCTTTCCGTCTTTGTGCCTAATCAGATTTAGGCCAAAACCCAGAAGACCACTCACAAATATGTGGCTGGAGGGTGATATTCAGTATTTAGATTAATCCTTTAAACTCACTAGGTAGATGCTAAGACACTGCATTTGAAGATTTAATCTTATAACAGTCAGCTATCAATAAAAGCAGAAATAAAATATATTTTAAATACTTTCCTAATTTGATTTAAATTTGGCAGTACCAACTACATGTTCGAGACCCAAGTTAAACTGTGGCTATACTGAAGTTGGTCAAAAAAATCATTGGCAATGGTGAAAGAGCATAAACTCACAAACTGGATTTTAAAAGTCAGGTTGAAAATGTTTTGAAGAAATGTTTAATGAGTCTGATTTGCATTAGAAATACGTGTTGATGTCACTTGAGTAGAAAGCAACAATATGAAAGGGCAAGCTGCATACCTGGGTGAAGTTTGGTAATTATTGATAGGGAAGCAGCACCAGGGAATACTTCCAATTTTATTGTATAAGTGATGTTCTGGATAAGATCCTAAACAAATTAAGTTAAGTTTTGCTTTAGTGGTAAGAAGAGTATTTTTGTCTGAAACTAATCTAAATAATATGTACTGAGTCGTGTGTAAAGGTAATAGTGAGAATTCAGAATTTGATAAAAGAAGCATTCTGTTTGAGAGGAGATAAAAATCAAAAAAATAAAAAAAATTCAAAATATTGAACTTTCACCCATGTGATTCTGTGCAATGCGAAAAGAAATACAAATCCATTCATATTCCCTACTCACTGTGAGGCAAGTAGGTGTCCAGAGTTTTCTGGTAATTGTATTGCTGTAATGTATTTCAAATTGCATAACAAAAAACTGAGAGCCCCTATCACTGGTCCCTTCAAAATCCTAAGGCACATATTCAATCTCCAACCTGGAAAGTATCTTTCTGTGTTTATTAAGTATTATAACACAGTTGAAAGAGTCTATATAAATGCAGGAATAATCTTCTGATTTCACAGTCTATTCTCTTTTTTTTTAATTTTTCTTTTTAATTTTCCTGTTCCAAGTATGAAACCTTCCATTTGGCAATAACTTTTGTCTGAATAATTATTATTCCCGTTCGCTTAATGATGTGATAAACACAGCTTAAAAATATTTTCATGCCATGGAATCTGTTGTGAATGAGACATCTGTAATCACAAATTTATTTGATATATAATTCTTAAAATCAAAACCAGACGTGCAGATGTGTGACTCCACAGCGTGACTCTAGAGTGATATGTTAATAACTAATGCAGAGGTTTTTAGATACTCACTCACTACATTCAAGACAGGGTTATATCAAGGTGGTCTGGAATTTATTTAGAGCCCTTTTGGCCCATGACTGAATCATTCCATGGACCAGGCATAGAAGCCAAGGGTTGTGCCAAATACTCTGGATTTAGAATGATCCTTGCATCAATGGAATTTTTCCATAATTTAAGCATGTATGATGCAGTGTCTGAGCTCCATGATCCGTCAGAATAATCACAGGCAACGGACACAGCAGTGCCAGGAGCTCTCTCACATTTGTCAGGACAGCCTTAGATTTCTGCTTGCATTGTTGTTAGTTTAGGAATACATGCAATAAGGATGACAGTGCCAAACAAAATTTGTTCTATGAAAACTGGAATATGCATGAGAGTAGAGCTGTTAAAATCCATGTAATAAAATTAGGAGCTTGGCAAACAGCCAAAAAACAAAAAAACAAAATGGCTGATGACAGCAGGATTTTTAAGACTAAAGCCTACTCAAATGTCTATTTTTCCTGCATACTAATTCTCTCTATTGTAGTCTTTCCTAAACAAAAACTGAATCCACAGTAAGAACAGGCTGAGTCACTTTTTTAAAAATCTGGTCTACAAATACCAGAATCACTGCCTGAACAGTAACTTGACTATTACAATGTTTAACTCTCCCACAGAACTTGAAAATGCCTACAAAGAGAAGTGTCACATAAATCCTTAATGTTTTGCCATGGGTAGTACGTCATTCCTAGGGCCTTTTCTCCACCCCACCCCCCCCTTTTTTATTTTTTTAGTTTAATATCCTCTGGAAAATTTGTTTCTGTATGTGAATGCCATTCCATTTTTCAAGCAGAAATTTTTGGCTACAGCAGATGTGGCAAAAATATTGTGAACATTTTATTGTGTGATTTACATATAAGTACTCATTGTAAAATATTTATGGCATACAAATGCATAAGTAAGAAGGTAATACTTTGTCTAGTCATTAATTTAATATGACAACAATGTTGGTGGTAAGGAAATAGGATCCATTAGCGGTCTCATGGCTTTATTTCTGTGCCACTCTGTTATTTCCTATCTGTGATGACAATTACACTTACTTCTTTCATAGGGAGAAATTTTGAACATAACTGAGACAGTGTTTATTCGTGAATCTGTTCACCATTCATAGATGTTTGTCTCAAAACCACTGCTGAAGGTTTGATGATGCTTTGGTTTTGATTCAGGTATACTCAAAAATAGCTCCAACAAAGCAGTTAATGTATTTGAAAGATCTTATGCAGCTATATGCCCACTGAAATGGATTTTTTATCCACAGAAACTTAATAACTGCCATTTTTTTTCATTGAAATGAAAAGCTTAGCAGATTTTCTGATAACTGCAATAATGCCTTTCATAATTCTCCAAAAATTATGGTAATGATTCTTCAGTTGTATTTTGATGACTCAGACAATTCTATGTGTGCTGCTTAAATCATAGCTTCTAGGCTAGCAAGCAATTTACAGCTCAAAATACATTTTTCTTGTACAGTAAAAGCTTATTATACAGAAACCCCTCCTCACTCAGAGTGAAGAAATAAATTTCAGGTCCAAGAAATAACTAGCAATAATATCCATGTAAATTTATCTCTAAATATAATTTTGTTCTGACAAGAACCTACAAATAAAACCTATTTCCATGACCAGGATATGCTACAACAGCTTTGCTGTGTTGAACCTTGTGCCCTTGTTTGTTCCAGAACTGGACAGAGAGAGCCAGACTCTTTCCTGCAGTTCTCTTTCTGCAGGGATTATTTAAGCCTGCTTTCAGCATTGCCTGGTCTTTCCTAGCCAGCTTTGATGATCAAGCAAGGTTAGTTGCCCTGTAGGCCTGTCCTGAAAAGGTCAACTGACGTCAGTCCACAAAAGCTATGGATTAAAAAAAGTTAGGAGCAGACTTTAAAATGTGCATAGTCAACATCTTTCATGGCAGAATATTCCAGTGATTTAAATTGGTCACTAGTTCAAAAATGGTAAAAAAGTCCTTTGGTAACATGAATTCAAATTTGTCATAGAGACTAAGGTGCCAGTAAATGAATAGGAAAGAAATCTGGCATCATTTATATAGAGAGGTTTTTTTTCCTTGTGTACAGTATTAATACAAAATGATAGACTTTTTTCTTTGTAAGAACTTCTGAGATTGTCTTTAAATGATTCTAAAGTCAAGTATGTACATTTATAGCAGCTGTCAAATTTTTATTTTTAGCCTTAACCTACTTGATGAAAATGTCATCACATATTACCTATGTCATACACCAAGGCTTATAATTAAGTAGTCTTGTCATCATTTATCTATTAATGAAGTCAATCTCTTACCTGTATTAAATCCAGATATGGACTGTTCACATTGTCAAGGCAGTAAGACAGTTTTAAAAAGAACTTAGTCAAAATGCTCAGTCCTGAATGCATTATGACAGCACTGCTATTTGTGGGCACCCACTTGTCCATCTGACAGGAGTGGCTCTGTGATCTCTCTGGGATCTATCCTTCCCCTTCTCCAAGGGGATGGAGGCACTGCTTTCATTCAGTCTGTCTCTTATTCTGGCACAACAAGTTTTCTTTCTCCTTCTTTGGCAGTGTGCTGCTAAGTAGCACAACGTGCAGCCCCTGGGAGTGCTACCAGAGCGTTACCACTGACCTCAGAGGAGCCAATCTTTTGCCAAAAAACCTCCATACAGCTACAGGAGCACAGCAGTGAGGGGTTAATGTGGGCTGATGGTGAGTGGTATCCCAAAAGGAGACTTGCAGGAATGTTGTTTCCTCTCGTGAATCAGCAGAAGCGGCGGCATAATGGCCTTGCCTTTCAGTTGCTGTACATTAATCTCTGCAGAGCAATGCCTGTCATCGCTCAGATGTCAGATGCTGTTTATAACTCTGCTGGAAACAGAGCATAGAATAAAACAGGCTCATTAGTTTCTCTTGAGACTGTATATGCATGTTTTAGGTTAGCTATGCTTTCGCTGCTGCACTTAGTTCAAACATTGTATCAGCAGCATCGGTGGCTCGGAAAGTTGTTTAGTCTGTGAATTTGTCCAGTTGCTCTCTCAATACATGACCAAAAGACCATGATGAGTTCAGGAGCAGAGGTTTCCACAGCACAGGTATGACGTGACTCAGAAGTACCTCCTTGGCTTGGCTTGGCTTGGCTTGAACCTGCTGGTTTTAATGAGCTGCAGTGCAGAGAGAAGCACTGAATCTATTCAGCATCTCTGTGCCAGCTGTGATTTGGCAAGAGTTCAAAGCCTTTCCTTGTTCATCTGTTATTCAGACTGAAGACTTCTACTCCTTACTGTCATCCTCTGTATAAAGCTATTCCGTAATTTGAACCCTTCTTTCTACTTTTCCCAGTGCCACACCATTTCAAGGTGGGAAACAATAGTCATGGCCAGTGTTTGATGGTGTTAGATGCAATATGGATTTAATAAAGAAATGCTTTATTGTATTGTATTGTTCTCCTTCCTAATCATTCCTTACTCTTAATTTGGCATTATTGAGCACTGAACTTGTTTTCATAAAGTTATCAAGGGTGTACAGAGTGATCCCAGGTATCAGGTTGCCAACTAAAAAACTGAAAGTGAGCAAATACTGTTTTCTCCTAACTTAGATTTTTTTATAAGTACTTCATTTTAATGTGAGGATAGTTTAACTTTACTTTCCAGTCCTATACTCTTTTACATTGTGGTTTCTTGATGTAATGTGTTGGTTGATGCTCATCACTTGCTTTTTTTCCTCCACAATTAAATTTGTAATATATGAAAAATTCTTCCTTTCTATTTTTGGTACCTTTGTTATCTGAAAAAGAGCAGTTTGATTTTGCTTTGTTGATTTTGCCTTTCTCACCTTCTGAACGGACACATTATACCCTCAGTGTAAATACTTCGATGAGGAGTAGGCTGGGTGCTCTTTAACACCAGCACACTGAGATGAAATCACGAATACATTCCCAACCCTCTGGCTTTAGCCCTGCCTGTAGAGGTCTCGTACTGAGCCTAAAGGGCAAGAAGGAGCATCCAGAAGGAAGTGAATGACTTCCTTGCACGGTTAGCATTTCCCCGTTCTCGGGATTATTCCTGCCTCCGGCATCCTCTGGTACCGCTGCTTTGGGAATACAGGAACATTTGTGCCGCCTGCAGCACTGGAGCAGCTGGAGCTCCGTCCCATGCCACCCTTCCCTCTGCCATGGGATCCGAATCCCTTTGCTTTAGAATAAATTTTTAATAGCCGGACATCTGGTGAGTTTGGGTTTGACTATATTCTGTTCTATCCATCTGATAGAAAGGGGGAAAGATGACTCGGGAACGTACTTCAGTTGTTATTTAATAAACCTACAGGAGTTCATAGAGCTTCCAAAAGTCCTTCATTTATGCAGCAATTACCAACATTCTCCGGGAGGTTTTACAGCCCTGCCTTTTTATCGCTAAACTCGCGGCTGCTGACATTGCTCGCTGTACAAATACAGAACAATGGGGAGCCTTGGCGGCCTTTAGGGCTCTATCAAATTAACGCGGTTTTGCCAAAATGAGAGGAAGCGTCCGTGTGTTGTTGTGTTACCGTGGGCGGAGTGAAGTGGGCTTTAGGGAGTCCCTTGTTACCGTAGGAAGTTATTGGGGAATGGCTGCGGGAATATTCGCTGGAAGCCCTGCCAAACTTGGAAAGCTGGCCAGCTCGCTTAATAAAATGTTGGTATATCCTGTTCCACCACAGAAATGGTGAGGAGAGGAAGTTGTTTCCGACTAAACAAACTTTTTTTTATTCATCAGAAAGCTTAAAAATAGCAAAACAAATTAGGTAATTTAAACCGGTGTTTGAACGAGACGGCCGCTCCCCTGAGAGCCACTGCGCACGCGCGCCCCATCGATGACTCGGGGCGCGACTGGCGCTGCCTGCCCGCTCGCATCCCGGAGCGATCGCTGCCCCGCGCCGCCCGGAGCCGCCGCCGCCGCCGCCGGGAAGCAGGAGGATGGTGAGGGCCGCGGGGCTGGGCCGGGACACGGCCCGGCACGGGGAACCCCCAGCGCCCTGCCCGGCCCTGCAGCCGGCACGGGGGAGGCGGGAGAGCGGGCGGGAGAGCGGGAGCGGGCGGGCCCGTGAGTAAGCAGTTCCCGGGCCACGCGGGGCCGCGGGCGGGACTGGGCCTCGCTGCCGGCGTGAAAGTAAATGGGAGCGGGGAGCGGGCCCTGCTTCGGTCCTGAGAGAAATGCTTCCGAGGCCCTGTGACGATCCATGTAAATAGGTCTCCGGGGGTCTGGAGCATCTCTGTTATGAGGAGACTGCGGGAGCTGGGCCTGTTCAGTGTGGAGGAGAAAAGGCTGAGAGATCTCATCAGTGCATACAAATATCTTATGGGCAGATGCTAAGAGGATGGTGCCAGACTGTTTTTGGTGGTGCTCAGTGACAGGATGAGGAGCAACGGCAATAAACTGACATAAAAGGAGTTTCATTTCAACATGAGGGAAAACTTCTTAACACTGAGGGTGGCAGAGCACTGGAACAGCTGCCCAGGGAAATCATGGAGCCTCCCTGTCTGGCGACACTCAAACCCATCTGGATTTGTTCCTGTGTCACCTGGTCCAAGCTCCCCTTCCTTGGCAGGGTGTTGGACTGGATGATCTGCAGAGGTCCCTTCCAACTAACAGTTCGACAAAAGGAATTTAACAAAGTAAGAACTTATTCACAGAAAGGATTATTGGAATGGGCTGCCCAGGGAGGTGGCAGAGTCACCATCCCTGAAGATGTTTAGGGAACGACTGGACGTGCCACAGTCTGGTTGACAAGGTAGTGTTCAGTGATAGACTGCACTCAGGGTATCAGAGATCTTTTCCAATTTTATTCATTCTGTGGTTCTCTAATCCTGGGATTCTGTGGAAGCAACCAAGAGTTCCTTTTGGGAACACTCTTTCTGTTAGCTTATTAGGGATACTAATGAGTTTTATTTTGTTCATTCCAGTTTCGCAACCAGTATGACAATGATGTCACCGTTTGGAGCCCGCAGGTAAAACCTTTATACACTTGCTCACTGGGTTTTCAACTTGCTTTTTTGGGTTTTCTCCACCTCACAGTAGTGGTATTACAGTCACAAAGGTTGTGTTCAGGTGCCTGAAGCTCCCTGCAGGCTGTTCCCCTCTCCCTTTGTAGGCTGTAGGTGTCCAGAAAGCCCTCAGCTCATCCCTGTCTGCTGGTGTATGAACCTGAGTGGTGCTTACCTGGGCCTTGTCACCTCCAAGTGCTTTGGGTAGTTGCTTGCTGTATGTACTTGTGAGCTACAAAAGAGATGCTGTCATCTTTGGGAGGTTGGACTAGATGATCTGTAAAGGTTCCCTCCAACCCAAACCGTTCCATGATTCCATGATCCATTTACAGACCTCTAATAATTTGGTAAATAAGGTACAAAAAGCATGAAACAGTTTCAGTCTCCCCAGTGTTAGGCCACTGCTAGGTCTTTCTCTCCTCTGTCCACTAGATAATATTGGAAAGGAGCTATTTAGTTTATAATTGGGAGATTCAAGTGAGATTTGCATTTGAATTTGAAATTTTATTACCTCTGAATCAGTTTCACACTGTGTATTTTTACTAAAAACATACATGGTGTGTTCTGAAACTTACACAGGTTGTGTTGAAAATAAGTATTCTGGAATTTTAAAAGCCCTTGTCAGCTGAGGTATTTAATATTGCCTCTTCTCTCACAATGGATATTTTAAGACAGGATACTTAAAGAAAACCAGAGCCCTGGAAAAAGACTCATTTATATATTCAGCAAAACCAGAGATTTATTTAAAATGCAAGTAGCAAATTGTATTAGTGTAAAGCTAAGGTATCATCAGTTTTGGGTTTGTATTGCTGCTGAAGTTCTTCATCATCCAGTACTATTGTACATGAGATACATTTCCCTACAGTGCAACAGAGAGTGTCCTACCTTCCCATTCTCTATGAAGACAACCTTGAATACTCCCCTTTGTTTTTCATTCAATACCATGATAGATGTTGGTGTCTTTGAATTGTTTTCATCCTTCTTAATGGTTGTTTCTCTGGCAGGTTCTGTATCAGAAACTTAATTTTTTTATCGTATGTCTTTACTTTCAAAATTACCTTTAAGACTGTAATATTCTCTTGAGACTTTTACTAGATATTGAGAAATCATCAACAGCACAAGTTCCTATGTTTTTTCTAAAATTGCCTTCACAATAGTAGTAGTGTTGGGTTTTTTTTCTAGAAAAAGACATTTAAAATTGCTACTGTGCTGCAATTGCTACTCCATCCATCCTTGTAGGTGAGGCAGTGATGTGATGCCATAATAATTCTTGGCACTGCTAATACAGAAGAAAATCGTACTTTATTAGGAGATGTTTTTGAATATGATAGTAAAGAAAATGAAATAGGAGATTTAAAAACTCAAAGTGGTTTCACATTTTTATAGTCTTACATGTCATTCCTGACAGTTGACAAATTCAGGTCACAGTGATTCAGTGCTGTTCTTGGGCAGTACATATCCTATGCTCTTGAAATTCTGGGTATCACAATGGATGAAATGAGACATTAGGGTCCTTCTAGTAGATTTAAATAAAGAACTGTGTGCCAAAAAACCCCAACAACTTATGGGAAGGTGATTTCCTGTAGGTCATCCCCTGTTCCATAACAGCTGCTGCATTCCACTCCTTCCCAGCTGGTGGCATGCAGCTCCATTGTGTCCATGCTTGCAGGATAGGAGTGCCCATGGTGGCTGTCTGACATGGTGCTGAAAGTGTGAAAACCTTGAGTGGTTCTGTTAAATGGACATTAAAGCTCCTGGCCACTTCTGCAGAACTTGTAGGGACTTCATTTTCTTTGAGACCTCTACTCCTGTTTCAGACTTGACTGCAGTTGGCCAATAGCTTGTTCAGAAGTTATTGGGGAATGGCTGGTGAGACACAACAATTGCATAAGACTCATTTCTTCAGCAAGTTTGAGTAAAAGTTAAGTGTCCAACTTCAACTGGAAGTTCTGTCTTTGAATCGCATTGGGTCAAACACTGATTCCTCTGAAGACAGTGACAAAAGTCTACTGATTATTAGAGTGTCAAGAGGATTGAGCCTTTCTTTTTGGTTTTCCTGTTCCTTTGTGTGCAGTAGTGGGTGGCTCAGAGATGGCCAGATTTTTATGGGTTACTGCTGAGGCATCACAGGAGATAACTGAGGAGATGTACTGGTTTAACCTGTTACACAGTAAGTGTCCCTGTTGGGGTGGGAATCGAAGGTCTGAAAATGCAAACCCATTGGAAACTGATTCAGAGGATTAACTGGAGAATGATTGATGACCTTTGACTTGGTTTTACAGGGCCGAATTCATCAAATAGAATATGCCATGGAAGCTGTGAAACAAGGCTCGGCTACTGTGGGGCTGAAGTCGAAAACACACGCTGTCCTGGTGGCTCTCAAGGTGACTTCTAAACTCTGGTCTCAGTGGGGACAATAATGTTCATAGAAGAGTTTTGGTTTGTCAAATTAGTTTTGTGCAGTCTGTGTGTCTACATGAAATGTAAATGCAATTGCACATTCCCTTTTCTTGAGTACTGAAATATTTCCAGTACCTATGCAGAGGAGGTCTTCACAAAATGGTGAAGGAAATGAGTGGAAGATTTTTTTCTTAAAAAGATGTTTTCCTCTTTTTTTTTTTTTCTTTTCATCTGTTATTAAGCAGTAATTCTATTCCTTTCTTTTCCCAAAACTTGAGTGAGTGTCTGTTCTTTCTTTTGTTCTGAAAGAACTGAAGTGGAATTAGGTTTTTCTTGTCTTCTGTTGCAAGTTTATAAATCTAATTTTTTTTTAATTGTTTCACAAACATATTCAGCTCTTGCTATAAATGTTAGCAGATTTCTCCACAGTGCTTGGCAGACTGTTCAGTTTGCCACATAGCTTTCTCCTTTTATGCATAGAGAGCACAGTCTGAGCTGGCAGCTCATCAGAAAAAAATCCTGTACGTTGACAACCATATTGGTATCTCAATTGCTGGACTTACTGCCGATGCAAGACTCTTGTGGTGAGTATCCTGGTTGTTGACATACACAGTGCTGCAATAACGAGGGAAAGTTCATTCAGACTATTGCAAATGACATTTTCTGCTTGGCTAAGGATTAGTCTTGAGTTGCCTCTTCATTATATTATGCCAAAGACCTCAGCATGAAATTCTGGCAGGTTTTTAACTAGTTGGCAGAAATCTCATTTGTTTGGCCCAAAATTTTGCTCTTTGGTTTTGTTACAAGTAAAACAGTCCTGTCTGGTTTCCTCGGTGTGACTGGGTTTCCAAGCAGTCTGAGAAACTACATCACTTCTTTCCCTCTGGCAGCTGCTTCTGTGTACACACATTTGAGAAAGTTATTAAATACATACAGTGCTGTTTGTGTGGGCTTCAGGGGGACTTGCTTTTGGCAAGTTTGATCAGAAGGGGTAGGAAGGATTTCTGTAACTAGTTTTAATTGCTTCAGTGATACAAAGCAATGTTACCATTTAGCTGTTACCATTTTTCCAGAGTATCCGTCTGTTGCCTGCATGAACTTCTACCTTCTTTGCGTTTGTATGGCTGAAATACCCTTACACTTTATCAAACCTGTGGTCAACTTTCTCAATGACAATGATAGGTCATGTTGAAATGAAATCATGGAAAGCCTTTGACCCTTTTTCTCAATGAGCAGAGCTGAAACAAAAATGCTTACCTTAACAGACAAGCCTTGAGACAGAACCTCATTGTGTCTTTGATCTATGCATTGATTTGATTTCTTAAAAACTATTTATATTTTTGCTCCCTAGCAATTTCATGCGTCAAGAGTGTTTGGATTCTAGATTTGTGTTTGATAGACCTCTTCCAGTTTCTCGCCTAGTGTCACTAATTGGAAGCAGTATCCTTTTTTTATACACTTGTTATACTTCTGTAGTTTTTTGCTCCTTCATAAAATGATTTTCATCTATCACAACTTAAAAGTTATATTAAGTTGAAAAAGTTTATTGGACAGGTTTTTTTGCTCACACTGCTTGTGTATACTTTTGGAGAACATCCCATAAGGACGCATTGTGGTGCATCTCTGCTTGGTTTAGGAAATATCTTGGGTTATTATCGTGTAATTTTGAGATTGTTTCCTTAGCTTTCTTAAGAAACCCAGATTCCCACTCAGCGCTACGGCAGAAGGCCCTATGGAGTAGGACTGCTCATCGCAGGCTATGATGTGAGTAAGCTGCTCTGGCTGCTACTGATCTACAAGAACATGTGCTTAGTGGGACTTCGTACAACAAATAGGTGTTGAGAGGGAAAGATGGAAGAGGCAGACTCATCAAAATTCTCTGAATAAGGAAGTAATTTTCCGTATTTTACCCTAAAACAGAGGTGTTGATTAATAGCTAATCCTACCTACACTTACTAAGTATTTTAAGGTGGAAAGATGAGATTTTTTAAAGTAAATATTATGCTATTGAGTTTGGATGCTTACAGACTTTTATTTTAAATACTTTCAGTAAAAAAATGGATGTGGAAATCACCACTAGCCTCTCTTACTTGTTTAGAAACAACACTTGCTTAGTGCAGCACACACAGAATCTCTGCCCTCAAGATTGTTGACATGAGGATGGTTGGAGGAAATTATGATATTGCCTAAAATTTTGGATGGCATGGTTTAGTCTACAGCAAGTTTTTACTTTTGTGTAAATAAGACAGAATGTGTAAAATAGCTGCTGCAATCCATGAAGTAGGGAGCATACATAAGCACAGTGCAAGTAGAACAGAGAAACATTTTTTTTGTGCCAGCCATCCTGTCCACATAAAAGCTTTATTTTAATGAACAAAGTGTAAAGAAAGAGTTTATTCTTTTTTATTATTACTGGTTGGGTTTTTGTTTTGAAGGAATTGCATAAGAAGAGTTATGTGATCAGCAATATTAAATATATTTCTGTGCATGCATGTAGGTGTGATGTACCGTAAAGCAAAATTCTTTTAGAAAATGTCATGTTCCAGCAGGAGTCTTGGTATGAATTTATACATTTGTTTAGCATTCTGTGGGGGGTTTTTCTCTCTTTGTAGGATATGGGTCCTCATATCTTCCAGACTTGTCCCTCTGCAAACTATTTTGACTGCAAAGCAATGTCCATTGGTGCTCGTTCACAGTCAGCACGAACTTACTTGGAGAGGCACATGACTGAGTTCACTGAGTGTGAGTAATGGAACCCTCTTTACCTACTGGTATTCATCAATTCTGCAATTTATTTCCTGCTGCTACTCCATTCTTTTGCATTCAGGGAGATGAAGATTAAATTATGGGAGCCAGGTTTGGCATAACTGTAAATCTACATGAAGACCAAATCATAGAGAATATGGTTGGGATTTTCATGTCTTAACATGTGGCTGTTTATTGCATCTAATGGGAAGAGGAGCTGTGCTCAGAAAAGCTGTGAAAAACCTAAAAAGCCTTTGCCTCTGTAATTGTTTCCATAGCAGAGCAGGGATAGAATATCAGGGCAAGTATTTAGGTACTGCATTTAAAGTGGTGAATTTATTTTTGTATGGAATGATGATGAGGAAGCATGGAATACCCGTTTGGGAAAAAAAAAACCCCTTGAATATCACTGAAGGCAAGGCAGGTGTCAAAACCAGATGCACTTGACCTCAAATACAGGGGAAGGCTGGTATCTCAAGGAAAACTTTTATAACCAGCTCTGCTCAGTATCAGAAAGAGGAGGAGCTCTGGCAGTCAGGTTAACCAAGCTGATTTTATAGTTGACAGCTAGGAATAGGAAGAAGGGGTATGAGTGTCTAGAGGTAATACCATATAGTTTGTCAATGTCTTTCTGATCCCATTTGAAGGTAATCTAAATGAGCTAGTTAAGCATGGACTGCGAGCCCTGAGAGAGACTCTTCCTGCTGAACAGGATCTGACCACCAAGGTAAGGAACAGGTTTCACTAAGGAGCTTTACTGCCATTGTTACTTGGAAGCACTGTGACAAAATTCTTGTGACCTGTGGCTGGCACTGAAGCTTGCAAGCTGAATACTGATAGATAATACCATCTTTATTTCATGTCACTAGTTTATCTACTGTTCCCAAATAATCTCAGATTTAAGTTTCTTCACAAAAATGATGCTTTCACTCAATAAGACACTGTTTCCCTGGTGGCTTCACTCTATTTTAAGCTTTGATGAATGTTTAAGATGCCTTACATGCAGCTGTAGAATCATAGCTTTGCATTGTGAGCACACTCAGTAATTCACCTGGGAGGTGAGGGAAGGTAATGCACCAACAGTTTAGATAGTATCCAGCATCACAAAGCTGCACAAACTTTTGACAATGAATTGAGGAACTGCTGAAGAAGAAAATTCTAAAGATATCCATTGGTTGGTGTTCTGGCTGTGGCTGATCTACCATTTTCCAGCTATGTTTGTAGCTCACCATGTGTTTTAGAAGTCTTAAAATACTGAAAATCAAAATGAGATTAAAATAGGTGATTTTGAGAAATTGTGTGTGTTTTTAAAAAGAAAACCAAATGAAAGAAATTGAAACCCTTGAATGTCTTTACTTAGAAGATTTTGAAACATGGTAGCTTTTTAAGTGAAAGCTATAAAGCAAGGTTAATTGCAGGAAAATTCTTCTCACTGTTTTCAACACTTTGCTTGACAGAATGTTTCAATTGGAATCGTGGGCAAAGACATGGAGTTTACCATCTATGATGATGATGATGTAGCACCATTCCTAGAAGGTCTTGAGGAGAGGCCACAGAGAAAGGTGAGTGGTTCAGATATGAATAAACAGGCTTAGTTGAAAGACAGTAATGAGATATGATCTATTCTATTTAAAATAAATTTAATTCTACTACTGTGGTAGAGTTTTAGTAAGGCCATTTTTAACTTAATTTATGAAGTTGCTATATGAACATGTATAATCTTAACTGGTCACTCAGCTGCTTATTAAATCAATTTATGCTGAATTTATGACAGGCTGTTCCAATGTCATCTTTCCTCATCTCTGATCAAGTACAAGTTTTCACTGTTTTGCAACAGAAGTGGCTGCATAAGTTTCTCATGCCCTTTGCAAGATGCCTCCATAGTCTCCTCGTTACCAACTGTGTCCTGCTTGTGCTTAATTTGGATAACAGTGATTTGTGAGCTGTTGACTGACATGAGCTTCACTTACCACTCGTGGTGCTCCAATGGCAATAAAGCTGATATGTCAAATGTTGTCTTCTGCCCTCCTAAAATATTTCTTTTCCCTCTCTCTAAGGCGGTTCCACCTGTTGAAGAAACCATGGAAAAGGCAGAGGAGCCAATGGAGCACTAGTTGGTGGATGAGTTCTCTGTTCATGTGTAATTATCCAGGAACATTTATCCATTTGCTGGTAACTTTATCCTCACCTATATACGTTTTCTGACGCTACATTCTGAGGATTGCTCGTAAAGAAAGAAACCAACCCACCTATCCTTAAAAGGCAGGAGGTTGTAACTGGGCATATCTGCTTGGACAAGAAAGGTGTAATCATTTTCTAAATAGTACATGATACTGTTTTTTAAAGAAAAGATGCTGTCTTTAACTCCTAAGGACAAGTGGAAATAAATCACTTTCTTGGACTCTGCTGTGAGTTTGGTTTTTTAAGTCTGAAGAAACAGCCATTCACAAATACTTGTGTCACATTGAGGTGCCATTGTGTGTTTGACCATTTGTCAGAGTGAGTGTTTGCTTACTGTAGAGAAATGTACTCTTGGAAACTGTTGAACTGAGGGGACCTTAAAATGCTTATGAAACCATAAAGTAGTCGTGGAACAAACAGGGTACAGCATTTCCCTGGGTCAACTTGTCTCCAGCTGAAAAGGTGTTTCTGATTATGAGTCTGAAGAAGCATGAAGCTGACAACCAGCTTGTGTTTGGGTTTTTTGGGGGGATTTAATCAACCCCAGCCCTTTTAGAACTGTGTCAGTATTTCTTTAGAGCCATCAGCCAGCCTTGGGCAGCACTGGGCTTTTAGCTCAGTGAGGGCCGAATTAGAGTAACAAAACAGCACCTGAAGTTCTCTTTGCAGGTCTCCTGAGATGAACTGTGGAGTCTCTGCATTGCTGCTGAAAGAACAGGTTCTCCAGGGCTTAGTCCCTGCAGCTTGTTCTGCACCTGGTGCTCTTCAGATTTAAACTGAATGCCACCAAATTTGGGACTAACAGTGACTTCCTCAGGTTCCTCTGCCAGGGAAACCCAGGGAATTGGTTTCCTGGGTGCAATGCTGTGTTTTAAGCAAAATGAGTTGAGTCTTTTCCATTTTCTATGTTGGATCATTCTAATGTAATTATTCTCCCTAATGATTGCATTGAAAATGATAAGAAACAACTTTTTGGGGTGGGCTCGCATAGGGACCTGATAGACTGCTCACTATGCTTAAAAAAATTTTAAAAATAGGCCTGAAACTTGCAGCTTTTAATTAATAAATTTTAATAAATTAATAAAAACTAATAAATCATGGTGCTGTTTTGAACAGGCTTTAAATACAAATCCATACAAATAGTTCAGTCATGAAAATAGAAAAATAGTAATGTCAGGGCTGCTTTTTTCTAAATTTAATCAAGTTTTTCCCTGTTATTTTTCTATTTATTTCCTCCCTTTATTCATTGTCCCCCTTATTTAATTTTTCATCGTTATTTATGCTTTCCCCTAAATTCTTTCTTTTTCCCGTTGTTGTTTTTTTCCCTCCTTCCCCTTGTTTCCCCCTCCTTGTTTTTCCACCTTCCATTGCATTTTCTCTCCCCTTGTTCCCCCCGCTTATTTTCCCTCCCTTTGTTTTTCCCTTACTTATCTATGCTCCCTCTTCTTTATTCATTTCGTATAACCTATTTTCCAGTTCCTTACTAATTTCCCCAGTAACTTTTTTTTTTTTAACCCAGTTATTTATTTCCTTATTTATATTTTTCTCTTTATTATTTCCCACCCTCCTTTTTTTGTCCTTTTATTTTTGGTTACTTCTTTAATATCTATCTATCTATCTATCTATCTATCTATCTATCTATCTATCTATCTATCTATCTATCTATCTATCTATCTATCTATCTATCTATCTATCTAATCTGTGCGGGGTTTTTAGTCTCCGTTTCGGACACTTTTCCGGTGTTTTCCTGCATCCCGAGGGTCCCCGGTCTCCCCCTCCCGCCCACGCAGGAAAATCC
>VXAC01005860.1:226695-283534 GCA_013399225.1 Rhipidura dahli | reverse complement strand
TCGGGGGAATGGCAGGCGGACGCGGGCATTGAGGGAAGTTTTGCCTCATAGCTTAAAATGCCCGGGTTTGGGCTGGAAGTAGGAACTCGGACATTAAGGGAGAAATACCCCTCAGCTGGCTCTAAATTTGTCGGGGTTTTTTAGTAAGCGTTTTTAACACTCTATATTGTAGTTGTGCATCGGTAAAACGGTGCATTCTTAGGGGTTTGGTTCATAAGGTGCCCCCGTGCCTAAGGCTCCCCAGGGATGTAGGTGGCGAGCAGGCGTGGCTTTTTGTCTTCCTGGGCTCTGTAAACTCTGTAACTTTCGACTTCCTTGGCTGCCGAGGCTCTGCCACAGGTTGCCCAGAGAAGCTGTGGATGCCCTGTCCCTGGAAGTGTTCAGTGCCAGGTTGGATGGGGCTCTGAGCAGCCTGGTCTGTTCTTGCCCATGGCACGGGGTTAGAATTAATTCATTTTTAAGGTTCCTTCCAACCCAAACCATTCCGTGATTTACCACAGGTGACAGAAATACGACTGTTGGAGAATTAAAACAGCACGTACGTGTGTGTCCGTGTGGGCTCTGAAAGACCAGACTGATTTCAAGTCCTGGTCCCTTGCAAGGAGGAAAACTTGGCGGCAGTTCTCCCTGCCAAGTCTCCCAGCTTGCCTTTTGGGAGGGTTGTTTTTCACTGCTGGTTTTCAGAGCCCAAAGTGCACTCATTTATCACACTTCAGAGACACGTTTGACCGTGATTTTGGAAATTTCTGCAGCTGAGGTCTTTGTATGAGCAAAGATACCTGCCCTGCTTTTGCAAGGATCTGCTTCGTGGTCTGTGTGAGTTGTTCTTGTATGTGAAGGTGCTGGCTGCAGGGCTTTGAGGCAGGAGTTCTGGGTAACAACATTGGAAAAATAAGCAAAAAAGCTGCTGTTGAGGCAAGAAAACAGTTGGGAAAGACCTCTGAGATCATCAAATCCAACCTTTGACTGATGACCACCTTGTCACCTAGGGCATGGCGCTAAGTGCCACATCCAGTCATTTCTTCAACAAGTGGTTTATGTAGATATTTGGAAACAACAAGCTTGAGTGATATAGTCCTTAAGATACAGAAATCATAACAGAAAGAGGAGTGTTTCCTTAAAATTGTGTATTGCAGTTATTTTTTGGGGTAGTTGTGGTGCTGACTGAGGTGAGTTGTTTTCTTGTGTGAAAAGAGGCAACAGCCTAGGTTAGCACAGCTTCCCTGCTCCCTGTTCTGTGTGAGGTTCTCAGGGTGCCCATTTGATGAGAAGTGGGAGTCTAACACTTACAATTAACATCAATAAAAGCTAATTTAATTTGACACAATTTCTGTAGAAAGTACAAAATTGCTCATGTAATAAACAGTAATAGGTTTCTTTGCTGTGCTGGTCAGTGCAGTATCATAGCATTAGCCAAGCATTTTTCATTACTTAAGAAATAGAGTAAAAACATTGATTTGATCCTGGCTGTCTATTATATAAACAATAAACAAACATGAGAATGAGGATTGATGCAACAAAAAGGTTTATTTGATCCTGAATATCTATTATATGAGGAAAAAACAAACATGAGAATGAGAATTAAACATAATAGCAAATTTTATTACCTGGACTGCCGCGCACAGAGCTTTGATAGATCTGTAGCCTTCTTGTCCTTTTTCACCATCAAAAGGCTTGGTTTCCTCATTAGTGTCTAGCGGAGGCAGTAGAGTTTAGCTGATCTAATGACCTCTGGCAGGTAAAATGCTCCTCTCTCCATCACATTGTCTTTTCTTCCATCTTTGGTTTCTGATCTGTTGGATCTCGTGCTCATCTTCAAAGCTTCCTTCATAGACTGATTCAACTTGTTAATCAAGCCAAGAACTTTATATTTTCTTTTTTCCTTTTTTCTGTGAAGTTTCTCAGCTGATTTTGCAGTTTGGGTCAGTTCACCCGGTGAGGCACACAAGCTGGGAAGGTGGTAGGATTATACAGCCAGGATCAGGGATGATTCTATGAGGGAGAAGCTGCTGCATCCAGCTGGTTTCAGTCAGGTGCCCTGTACACTTCTGTTATACCTGACTGTGCCCACAATGTTGGAGAGATTTTGTTCTTTTTTGATTGTCTCTGAAAAATGTCATGCTCTTCATCTTTGTGGTGCTAACAGGAATAATTTAGGGTAACAGCAAAGTGAGAAGGCTTTTGAATGTGGCTTCTCAAGAAACCCAGCAATGCCTTCAAGCCATTAGGCCAGCTATAATAATGTTTTTGTGCTTGTTAATAAAATCTTTTAACTTTGGGATGGCTGTGTTTGCTTGGTTTTTAGGTTGTCTGACATTTGTGTGAAAATAATTCTTCCTTTGAGGGAGCTCCTGTAACCAAGAGCCATGACTGCTGCAGAGAACGTGTGTTACACGTTAATCAACGTTCCCATGGATTCAGAGCCACCTTCTGAAATCAGCTTAAAAAATGACCTAGGCAAGTATTGACAGTGACTGAGGGATACTCCATCTTACCTGAATTATTCTCTCATTTTGCCTCTCCTAGAATTTTATTTATGTTTTATAAACTCAAGCAAGTCCATTTGATGTTTATTTTCTGTTGATTTTTGAAAGCTGTATGTTCCTCTGTTTGCTGTGTTTTGAGAAACTTCATGTTATTTTTTTTTTTTTTTGAGAGAGAGTTATAAGTAATACCTGTTTGGGCTAAGGCAGATTTGAGGAGATTTTTTGAAATGAGCAACAAATTGTGTTGTCACTTGTTCAGTGTACTGTGGAATGTGCTGGCCAAAGCAGCAGTGTTAGTATCTGGTATATGTGTGACATCAGAGCACATTGTAGTATCCTGGTATAAATTTAAGCATTGAAACAGCCTTGGAATTTGAACTATTTCAATTTCAGTGTATTGATCTCAGACTAAGCCTGAATTCCATGCTTATTTTTAAGTATCCCTTTCTTCTTCTTTATCCCTTAATAGGAGTAAGGGCATGAGTTTTGTTGGTATGCTCAATTTCACTCCTTCAGAGGGGTTTGTATCTTCTGACGCTGAAGATCAATATTCCTGTTAAACTAACTGTGACATGTCAGCCTTCCTCACTTCATTTCCTCCTCCTCTAGAAAAAGGAGATGTCAAGTTGAAGACAGAAGCCTTGAAGAAAGTAATCATTATGATTCTGAATGGTGAGAAACTGCCTGGGCTCCTGATGACCATCATACGTTTTGTGCTGCCTCTGCAAGACCATACTATCAAAAAGCTGCTGCTTGTCTTTTGGGAGATCGTGCCAAAGACCACTCCAGATGGCAGGCTCCTGCAGGAAATGATCCTTGTGTGTGATGCATACAGAAAGGTAGCCTCTTGTTTGTTACACTGGTTGTGTTCCCATGCTGGATCTTTATAGAAGGGGTATCATTTTGTGTTACTGAATAAATATAAACATGGTTTATGCTCACCATTTCCTTCCTAACAGTTGTGCCTCAGTGCTTCAGAGCTGCATAGCTGCAGATAGGCAGCAGACCTACTACCAAGGAGTTTTGTGTTCTTTTACTGTTACAACTTAACAAAAATTTAATGCTCTTTGTTTCCATGTCAGTGAACATTAAAGGTGAGGAGTAACATAACTATCATCTTCAGAAGGTCTTGGGACAAGCCATGGTCATAAAGGGACACTTTTGTGGTATATTTGGGAAACTCTTTCATAAGGATATTAAAGGCCTTCAACTTTGGGAATGGGTTGAGAACAGATGAGCTAATATATGCAAGAAGTTAGTATCTAATGTGAAGGAATGCCCACAGGCTGAGCTTTCACAGGTGTGGTAATCAGAGAAAACAAATACAATCCAGAAAAAAAATTCTCCAGGCTTTGTAAGTTTTACTGCTCAGAAATACATGTTTTTAAATATTGTGGGGCAGCAGTGCTTTAGGAGAGCATTTCTTGAGGAGACAGGTGAGGTATCGTCATGGATGTCGAGAACGTGTACCATGGGAAAGCTGAGCATGGGAGAAGGTGGCAAGTGCATTCATCTGTAGAGTCTGTTATTTCAAATATGTTTCTTGTTGGTTTTAGGATCTTCAGCACCCAAACGAGTTTATCCGGGGCTCCACTCTCCGTTTTCTCTGCAAGCTGAAGGAAGCAGAGCTGCTGGAGCCGTTGATGCCGGCCATCCGCGCGTGCCTGGAGCACCGGCACAGCTACGTGCGCAGGAACGCCGTCCTGGCAATTTACACCATCTACAGGTAAGTGCAGAAACATTCACAATCCTCCATACACATGGCCAAGGCTGCCTTCAGCTTTGGAGAACTCAGATATTTATCCATCCCTGATGTGCTGTTTAGAATTTTTATGTTTGTTTGCCTTTTCTCCTCTATCTAATGGGCATCCAGTAGCATACCAATAGCTTTTAATTACAATTTTTTCTCATAAAGGAACTTCGAACATCTTATACCTGATGCTCCTGAATTGATCCATGATTTCTTGGTGAATGAGAAAGATGCAAGCTGCAAAAGAAATGCATTTATGATGCTAATTCATGCAGATCAGGTAAGGATACCTGACCTCAAAATCATTTGGTTTAATAGTTGTAAATATACTGGATAACTAGCCAGTAGTTTGCTGGTAGTGTAAACTACTTGTATTCATAAAAAACCTGTGTATGATAGTGTCAATGCTTTTGTGGAATATTTGATACTGATAATGTAGGTTTTTAGTGCTCTCTTTATTTTAAAGGAGAACTACTCTGGTGAGGGTGCTGAAAAATGTGAGCATAACCACATTGAGAAATGCTCTGTTATCTACTGTTCTAAAGCTTTTGTAGTTGCCTGAGAAAGAAATGGCAGTTTCTGTTTAGTGTTTTGGATTATTTGCTCTACAGGCAATTGTCTTTTGTGCCTAATTACCACTAGTTTGTCTCTCTTTGCCCTCTATAGATAGGATAGATTATTTTGCTCTTCAGGTCTACGGTGTGTTCCTAAATTGTTGAAGCATTGCATAAAGGCTGTTTTGTGTTTTGATTTTTAGAGTGTGTTTTGACTTAAAATTCAACTGAGTGAGCAGACTCTGAATAATGTAAAATAATTTATCTTGTATTTGTGCAGGATCGAGCTTTGGATTATTTGAGTACCTGTATTGACCAAGTGCAGACCTTTGGTGATATCCTGCAGTTGGTTATTGTTGAACTAATTTACAAGGTAAAAGGGGAATATTGTGGCACATTTAAAATAAATACATATGTTGGATTCTATTAGACTGTTTTTTAAAAGGGATAGGCTGTTGCTGGAAAAGGCATCATAGCTGCCTTCTAGTCCGTGTCAGGAATATGTCATTGCTTAATACAGCTGAATAAGATTTGTCTCTTGAGATGATAAAGAGCTGAAGTGTACACAGTATAGAGCAATATGTCTCACATGATTTGCTGTGATGGGGACTATGTTATCAGACTGAACTTCATGGACATGAGCAGGTCATCTCCTAGAGAAGCTGGTAGAGGCTCTGCCCTTCCTTTTGAAGGGAGATTTTAAGATGCTGTAGCATAGCGCAGAGCTATTGAGAACAGCTTTTGAAGAGCTGTTGTAATTAGATTTTTACAGCTGTGAATGACACCTCCTGTCACCAGAAAAGGTTGTCACCTTTTGCTTAATTTTCTCGTCTCTGTAAGTGGAGCAGGTAAGCTGTAGGATTGCTCTTTTCTTTGTATGCCAACTGTGGATCATTCTTTTATCGAGGTCTGTCACGCGAATCCATCAGAGAGAGCTCGGTTCATTCGCTGCATCTACAACCTGCTGCAGTCCTCGAGTCCTGCCGTGAAGTATGAGGCTGCAGGTACTCTGGTCACACTCTCCAGTGCACCCACAGCAATCAAGGTATGAAAGTGAGGGTTTCAGCTCTTCAGCAGCTTCTAATACACTGAAATTCAAACCAGGGTAGAAGCATAAAGCAGTGAAGATTCAGTTGATTGCTGATTGACCTGGGGGTCTGTCACTTTTGGGGGGCTGGGGGTTAGCCTAGTGTGTTGTAGCCTTCCTGGAGACAGCAACCTGTCAAGGAAAGGCTTCTCCAGGGGCCTCAGCAACACCCCTAGGTGATGGATGATTTCAGCAAGTGTAGCAGCTTCTCAACTACAAGTGATACCAGCTCTTGTGATTCAGCTCTTTGTGAAATCACCCAAGATGAACTCGGGGACAGAGAGACCAGGGGGCTGAGTATGGCAGTTCCACAGGGGATCCCTTATTGTCCAGCTGCCCTTGTGAAGGGAAGGCCAGGGATGACAGCTCTCCCTGAAGCCCAAAGGCTGAGGCAGGGGTCTTTTATAGGAAAGGCATGGGGTGGGGTAGAAACCAATTAGCCAACTGGGTACAAGGTATTACCATAGAGTACCAAGGCATGCTGGGGGTGGTTCATTTTTTCACCATAACCCCAGAGAGGTGTCTTATCTCTGGGTCCTTTTGCCCTCAGGCTTCTCTTCTCCAAGGGAGTGCAGAGGACTCCTGAGCCAAGGGCTCACAGCCCTCCACAGGGGTCTTAGTTTTATGTTTGTAGAGCTGATAATTTAAGATTACATAAAAATTTTGAACTTGAATGAAAATTTCAAAGATAGGTTATGCATAGATTTAAAGCACTGTAAATAGTAGTTTCCAAAGGTCAGGGGAAGTATGAATTCCAGCCTTCTTGGTTTGGCATACTTTATTTTGTTGAGTAGACACACTCTACATAGAAGCTAAAGCCATATCTAGCTAGGCTAACACTGCCAACTCTTTCAAGTTGGTTTTCATGCCCTGTTGCATAATTTACAGCTGACCCAAAGCATGTCAGATAATCTGTCTTACATCTTTCTTTGAATTTGAAATCAAGTCTGCGTATTGTAAATTGATGCCATTGTGAACCTTCCTACATGATTTTTGTACTGTGGTGGTAGAATTGACTTATGATGGACAAAACATTTTAAAGTCTATATATCAGGTTAATTTCTGTGCCAATTCTCTGAGCAGCTGCTTTAATAGTAAAACAGAAGGAGTCTTTTCCTCAATTTTGGAAATTTTCCAGTTTCTCCTCTTCATTACTTAAAAAATGGTTTTGATCCTTTTAATTTTAGGCTGCTGCCCAGTGCTACATAGATTTGATTATTAAAGAAAGTGATAATAATGTGAAACTGATTGTCTTGGATCGGTTGATTGAGTTAAAGGAGCATCCCTCCCATGAACGAGTGTTACAGGTATGTGAGCTGTCTCTTTTCCTGCAAGCCTTAGGAAGGAACAGCTTTTAGTAACAGAGCTTCCAGGTTTTTGCAATGTATGGAGAAAAGTACGTCTGAATTTTCAGTTTTCTGTTGGTATGGTTTTGGTCAAAACATATTGGATGGACTTTTATGTTTGTGACTTGCTGCTTTTATTGTCTGCATAAGAATTAACAATGACAAAATGCTCTCCTGGTTGTAAGGTTTAATGATACAGCTGCATGGGAGACTTCTGTGTAAATGTACAATGTATTAAATGAGCACTGAGAAGTTCTAATGCCTGTTGCTTGCTTGTCAGTAGATCATGTATTATGTATCCAGAAAGGCTTTGAAAATCACTGAGGCCTGAAAATTAGAACTGTATGAACAGGAAGTATTTTAAAACAGCAAAGTGCTTATTTTGTTATTGTTTCAGGATCTGGTTATGGACATCCTCAGAGTGTTGAGCACCCCAGATCTAGAAGTACGCAAAAAAACCCTTCAGCTGGCTCTGGATCTTGTGTCTTCAAGAAATGTGGAGGAGGTAAATTACATGTACTTTTGATTCATTACACTATTTTTTTTTCTTTTGCAAAATGTCACTTTTTAAAAATTTGGTTTGATCTTTTCTGCAGCTTGTGATCGTTCTGAAGAAGGAAGTGATTAAAACTAATAATGTGACAGAGCATGAAGATACAGACAAGTACAGACAGCTCCTGGTTCGGACACTGCATTCCTGTAGCGTTCGCTTCCCAGACATGGCTGCAAACGTTATTCCAGTGGTATGCAAATGTTCCATTCCATTCTCATTAAATGTGTTACACCTATACCCAACACCTGCAGAATTGCTGGAGCTGAGGTGTTCCTAATAGTGGCTTCACAGAAGCAATTCTATTTTAATTCCTAAAGAAACATAGGACTTCAGATGCTGTAATTACTTGTCTTCTAAGGCTATTTTTAAATGCTTTTGAAGAACATGAGCTAAAGAGGACCTTTGAAAGTGCAATAATTTGTATCACTAGAAAACCAGTTTGGGATTATGATAATTGGTACTTGTTTGGAATGTACTTAAGGTTGTTTGACTTCAGTTTTGTTTCATGGGAGATAGATAAGCAGTTTTATTTTTCTGAACATAGAAGGGAAGTATTATTGTACAAATTTCTCTGTGCTGCTTCTTGTGCTGATGTCCCCCCTTCTGTGGCAGCTGATGGAGTTCCTCAGCGATAACAATGAAGCAGCAGCCGCCGACGTCCTGGAGTTTGTGCGGGAAGCGATCCAGAGATTTGATAACCTCAGACCTCTTATTGTTGAGAAGATGCTTGAAGTCTTTCACGCTATTAAATCTGTCAAGTGAGTCCAAACTCTGATATCAAACAGACTTTGGAGCCTGGTGGCTCACTTGCATTTAATGTATTTTGTCATTAAATATGTACCAAAATCTATGTGGTCCACACAGAGAGTGACTGAATCTGAGATATTTTGAGGTAGAGGATTTCTAGGTACGGCTTCCTTCTTGCCTACTTGTACATGAGATAAATTGGGCATTTGTTGCATTGAATAAAGAAAATAAATGAAATTTTAATTTCTATAATGCAGCTGATGATTGTAATTCCACTTGCTAGGAAATAGCATTGTTGGTGAAGGCCAGCCATAAATAATACATTTGTTAAAACAGAATTCCTAAGGAATTTGCACTTGTAGGCATCTGGAAATACTGCACATTTATTAGAAAACCCAATCTAACATAGGCTGAGCTTTACAAACTGTAAAGCTGTTTTAGTACCTTTCAGGGCTCTAAAAACTTTGTTTGCTGATGGATCTGTAAAGGTTAAGTCATATGAGAATTTCTCCATATCAGAAGAGCATTCTGTCATTCTCCTAATACACAGAAAATTCTGAATCCCATCTCCATTGTAATCTCATTAAATGGGAAAAAAAGCCCCTCTGAAGCTTTGCTATTCTTTTCCTAATCTTCATTCTTGTTCTGGTTTTTCATTTTCTTCTGTATAATGGAAAAAATTAGTTTGTCTCAGTTAAATGGAGAATTTAGAGCTGAATTTATTCACATGTAGTAGAGTATTTCATTATGATCACAATGGAATTTAATTTTGTGTATGTCAGGATTAACACAGATGGAAATAAATTTGTAGCAGAGAATATATCTAATTTGATGTACTTGTTCATGAGTTTACTGAGGCTGAAAAGATAATTGCTTTTGATTTAACCTGTTTTTGTCAGTTGTGTCCTTCTGAATTTGTCAAGACTGGCCTTTACCAACTGACCATAAATCAGTTTTCTTGGTGCTAGTTTGAGTACATCATGAAAGCATGATTTAAATGACTGTCCTTACTTTAGGATTTATCGGGGAGCGTTATGGATCCTGGGAGAATACTGCAGCACAAAGGAGGATATACAGAGTGTAATGACAGAGGTTCGCAGATCACTCGGAGAGGTGGGTGTGCTTTGGGGTTCCTGTGTTTACTGGCTCTTTGTGGTTTTTCCTTCCGTTATGCACTGGGTTTTCTAAGAAAAAAGGTGGTTTAGAAAGATCAAGTAAGATGCTACAGTGTTTTGAGGACTTGTGATGTGTAATGGTATGTGAACAGGAGATCTTAAGTAAAAAGCAGTCAGGGTTTTGCATTTGTTACTCAGTTTTTCAGGTAGCATAGTTGAGCTGAGAATATATGATATGTATTAAAAGGAGAGTTGAGAAATTCCTTATTTCAGAAAATTATGGCAAATTGGAAAACTATGATTTAATATATCCAGTAGCAAAGAAAATATGTTAAGTCTGGGTTGTTCTGAGAGAAAGATTTCTCTGACAAAACCTAATTCATCAATATGAACTTTATTGCGTGTGTAGGAAGCTTCTGTATGTATTTCAACATCTGCTTATCCCCTCAAATTCTTCCCAGAGTGTTGCGCTGTAGCTGACCTTTTACTTATAAAAACTTAATTAATGCAGGTAATTTTTATTAAAACCTTCTTCAGAACACAACTGCATCTTTTATGTTAATTTTAACAATTGTTTCCTGCTCATTTCTAGATCCCAATAGTAGAATCTGAAATCAAGAAAGAAGCTGGTGAGCTCAAACCTGAAGAAGAGGTGTCTGTGGGTCCAGCCCAAAAATTAGTGACAGAAATGGGCACTTATGCAACACAAAGTGCTCTTAGCAGTTCCCGACCAGCCAAAAAGGAAGAAGACAGGTATTTGTGATTTCATGCTTGGCCAGGAGTGACTTGGTTAATTTTTATCTTCTTTTGTTTGAGTGGTACTATCACTCATACAGAGTTCAGTGGTTGAGGGAATTTCCTGTTTTGAGGTATTATCCCAGCTAGATAGTATCCAACAGGAAGTAGCCCAGTTGCTTAGGATTTAGTAATCAAAACTTACTGCATAAATAAGAATTTTATTAATTATGATATCCTAAATTCTAGTTGATTTTTTTTTAATATGTAAAGCTCTCTCACAGTTGTAGTTGGATAGAGAGATGTTGTCTTTAGATTAAAACATTTTCTTCCCTTGATATCACCTTGCACTACTGCACCTCTCTGTCCCTAGTCCATGTGGAAATTACTGTGTGACTTGTGAAAATCTTTATATCTGAAAAATTACTTGGAGAAGGAAAAAACCCAACCTTGTGAAGTGTTTCAGGCTTGTTTTGCCTGTACAGTAGGAAGGTTGAGGTATCAAGAGAAGTAGGCTGAAGATTGTCATCCAAAAGTAGTTTTCTGAGGATCGTTTGTCTTTGCAGACCTCCATTACGAGGATTCCTGCTGGATGGAGATTTCTTTGTTGCAGCTTCTCTTGCTACAACTTTAACCAAGATTGCTTTGCGTTATGTGTCGCTAGTTCAGGAAAAGAAGAAACAAAATGTGAGTCATCTCTTGTGTATTCCCATTCAAGGAAGTGCTTCTTGTGGCTCCTTTTCTTTTAAACAGATGCAAAACGGGTTAAGTGCAAAGTGAAGTGCCTATTATGTGATTGGATAATAATGATGGTTTGGGTCACAAACAGGAGCTGCTGCTTCCCAGCCACTCTGTCTAGACAGTCTCTAAGTCATTCTGCTTGGTTTCAGATAACAAGTAGTAAAAAACTAAGTAATCTGTTATGATTTGATTCATGGGCACCATTTTTTAAATAAGTCAGAAGTCAACATTTCTTTAAAGCTGTGGAAAATGCAATAACCTTCTTCCATTCTCTTTTCTTTGTCCTCCTTCTCAGTCTTTTAATGCTGAAGCTATGCTGCTGATGGCCACTATTCTCCATTTGGGAAAGTCTTCTCTTCCCAAGAAGCCAATTACAGATGATGATGTGGATCGTATTTCGTTGTGTCTGAAAGTGTTGTCAGAGTGTTCTCCTCTCATGAATGACATTTTCAACAAAGAATGCAGGCAGTCCCTCTCTCACATGCTGTCAGCCAAGCTAGAAGAGGAGAAGCTTTCCCAGAAGGTGAGCTATTATAAATGTGTAACCATAAACCCTTGGAGTTTTCTACGGGTGTTCACATCCGAGCTGGTCCCAGAAATGTCACCATTTAACTCTGTTAGTCAGCCATTATTTGACTGTTTTTCTGTGCTAAGGAATGGAATTCACTGTGAATTCTTGAATTATTCTCTTCCTGCAGAAAGAATCTGAGAAGAGGAATGTGATGATTCAGCCAGATGACCCCATTTCCTTCATGCAGCTTACTGCTAAAAATGAAATGAGCTCAAAAGAAGACCAGTTCCAGCTTAGCCTTCTTGCAGCAATGGGAAACACACAGAGGAAAGAGGCTGCTGATCCTCTGGCTTCCAAGCTCAATAAGGTAGTGGGAAATCAGTGTTTTATTTATATACATGGGATCACTTTGGGAATTGCAGAACTGATGAACCAGACTGTGCTGGTTGATTGGGAAAACCCAGGTATATCCTGATTGGGATCAGGAGAAAAAGGAAAGCACTTGTGGTTATGGTTGTTACCTTCTCAAATGGGGAGAGGAGGAACAAGAAGGAGACTTGGAGAGTGCTGAGCTGGTGGAATATGGATAAGAAATTAGGATTTGCTGGTTTGAAGATCCCAGTAAGGTTCACATGGAAGGCAGCAAGGATGTCACAAGTGATTAAGAACCCCTTTCTTTGGATGCTATTGCCAAGTGCAGTGCATCCTTATTTAACTCTTAATGCTTTTTTTTCCTGGTGATTGCCAGAACTTGCTGAGGAGGTTTAAAGAGAAGAAATCACTTGATTAATTCATTAGTTAAGAGTTAAACTCCCAGAATTTTAAAGACTGGATAAATTCCTTTTGATGTTTAAAATTACCTTTTCATTTCACGTCAGCATTTCCTTGTCCTGCTGATCATCTTAAGGATAAATGGCATTACAGTTCATATTCTAGGAACTTGTCAGTTCAGAATACATTTCATCTGGAGAGGTTTTATAATTGTACTGTGTATGCAGAGGGACATGTGAAGGAAGGCCACTTGTTTTGGAGGCTCATATTAAAGAAGAATGGATTTAATTGTACTTTTTTACTTTAATGTTATTTTTTGCCATTGTTTGACATGATTCTGTGTTTCTAACCAGTTTCTGAGAAGGCAAATCCCTTGACTTGTGTCACAGGTTACCCAGCTGACAGGTTTCTCAGACCCTGTGTATGCAGAAGCCTATGTCCACGTCAATCAGTATGACATAGTGCTGGACGTGCTTGTGGTCAACCAGACCAGTGACACTCTGCAGAACTGCACCCTGGAGCTGGCCACGCTGGGTAAGGAGGGCTGGGCTGCTGCAAACAAAGCAGCTCTGAGGTTTTGGCCTTTGGGCTGTAAGGAATTCCTGAAACCACCTCCAAAGTGATGGCAGTTAGTTGCCATTTTGAAAGTTTGTTTTTGAATGCCTTTAGAAATACACTTTTTTTATATATTTGGTGGAAGTCTTGTATGTACTGACACTGCTATCTGATGATATAAACCATAGTTAGATTTTATCACTAAAAACATAGCATTCATTTCCCCTTCTCCTTTTTTTCCTGAAACACAGACAGGTTTTTTGATGTACTTATTATGCTGCTACCATAGACAGGAAAATAAAAATGGGTCAAAATCCCAACTGTTATGGAGCAGAAAGCCATCTGCCCTAGGTGGTTTTTGCACTCAGCCTGAAGTACTTAAGTACTGCATTCACTCAGCTGAAACCATTCCCTGTACCAACAGCTGTACCAGAGTCTTGCTTGAACAATACTGAGGCTTCATTAACTTCCCTTAGAGGAGTCACTGGAGCAGATAATTCAAGAACAGTAACCAGTTTCTTATTAGTTGTCCCCTGCTTTAGCAGTCAGGGGCTGAAAGACATTTACAATATGCTAGGAGAACTCAAGTACTTTTCACTATTGTAAATATGGCTGGAGGGGCATAACCTTTCTCCTAAAATTTTGTAAATCATTTGATGGGACTAATGATGGAAATAAATAAAATGGATGCATTATTTAATAGGTTGTATTTTTCTATTTGTCAACTCAGTAAAGTGGAATTCTCTATTTCCCAGCTGATGTACTGCAAAAGCTGACTTGAGGCATTACTCCTGTGTGTAGAGCTCATGCTGTTCATGCTGTGCTCTCAAATTGCAGTTTAATAGAATTAAGGAGTCTTTACAGTTGCTTGCTGAAGGATTAGTAAAAATGCATCCCTTAGTGTTTCCTTGGAGCAATTATATTCAGCATCCAGGGGATACTTTGACCTGTGTATAAATAGCTTAGTGCCTGTAGTGCTGGACGTTGTACTTTGGGTTTGAGGCACTTGACTATAGGGTTTATGATGTTGTCAGTGATTAAAACACAAGGTATAATTAACCATTTCCTTGTTAAATAATTAATACTAAACTTGATCCAAAGCCCATTTCAGTCAGTATTTGCATTTGTTTTCAGTGGGGTTTGAGTGAACACAGCAATATTTTAACTGAAATTTGTATGTAATGTAATTTGTCTTGCAATTAGAAAACTCTAAAGAACAACCAATTCCAAATCAAGTAGTATCTTTCTGGTGATGTTCAGTGCAGCTCTGTAGGAGCAAAAATTGAATGACAAGAAAATAAAAAGGTGTTGTTCCAAAAGCTAAGCTGGTTGTGCACTGCTAATGTTCCCTGATGCCCATCTCCCAACTTCTTTGCACAGGTGACTTAAAACTTGTGGAAAAACCATCTCCTCTGACACTCGCTCCACATGATTTTGCAAACATTAAAGCCAATGTCAAAGTCGCTTCAACAGAAAATGGAATCATTTTTGGTAATGTTGGTAAGTAAACAACTCACTGTGCAAAATTAACAAGAATGTTTTGTATTTTAAACTGCTTGATGAGCTCAAAAATAAGTAAAACATATTGGGGAAAAAATTAAATTACCATGTATGAATATTTTTTGATGATTTAAAAAAAAGTTCTATATCACTGTTACTTAAAACCATCATAGAATGTGCTACCTTTAGAATGATTGTTACCTAAGATTGAGCAAGGGTTGACTGTTGTTAACTGGCAGGTGGTAACTCAGCACCCTTATTAAGTGCAAATTCACTTTTTGGAACCTTCAGGTGGTTTTGTGTGTTCTCTTGCAGTGTATGATGTCTCTGGAGCAGCCAGCGACAGAAACTGTGTGGTTCTCAGCGATATTCACATTGACATCATGGATTACATCCAGCCTGCTTCCTGTACAGATGCTGAGTTCAGACAGATGTGGGCTGAATTTGAATGGGAAAACAAAGTTAGTTTTGGGTTTTGTGTGTTACTTTGTTGGTGAGGTACAATTCTTGTTCTACAGCAGCAGCATTATCTATTGCCACATAAACCTCATTCAACATCCTCATTGGATGTTTGCCTCAAGTAGCTTATTCTCTTACAGCTATCTTATCAGTTTCACAAGCTTAGCAATGCAATAACTGGGTTTTTTGGCTTGCAAAAGAGGTTGTGTGCATTGAGCTTTACCTCCTATATGGAAGCTATCCAAACTGACTGGGTGATTGCTGTTTATTTTGGCTCAAAGGTGAATGGCAACAAGTGTAAGTTTATGCTGAGGCTGCAGAATTACTCATCCTGCTCAGCCTCTCCAGTTCTGAATCACTTGTCTTTTGGGTGGCAAGGGACCTTTTAAAGGTCATTTAGTCCAGCCTTCTGCCAGAGGGACAGGAATATCTTTCTTTCACCTTGCTGCTTTGCAGTACAGCTGTAGCACCCAACAAGACAATGGGTACACTTCATTGTAATGGAGGGTGCCCAAACCTAGAAAAAGGGTTTAAGGGAGATAATATAGTACCAGGATAGAGTAGAAACATTAAACCAGAATGGGAGATATTTTACATGAATTGCAGCCTTGTTTAGTACATAGGTGTGCTCACTTGAGACTAGATTTAGATGTCCTGGGGGAAACTTGTGCACGATAAATTATAATACATGGTATATGAAGCCTTAGCAGTTTGTAAACTCCTTGTGAGAGATGTGTTAAAAACCAATTTGGACAAGACCCATAATATTCAATATGACGAAGCCAAGGCAGCACAGAGAGCCTTGTTGCTAGAAGGGGAAGATGAAAGTAATCTTTATCACTGGTTAAAAGCAAACTTTGGACTAGGTATCTCTATTTCTTGTTCTGGCAATGTGTAAACTGAATTAAGACAAGGGGTCCACTGTTTGGTGTAGAGAATCTAGATGTTCAACAGAGTATCATATTCATCCAATGTATTTTAGAAACCATGGTACTAACATTAAATTCTCCATCTTAACAAGTGGATAGCAGGAGGGGAAGACTCCTATGGTGCCACCACATAGTGGGAAGTGCATCCAGCTTACTGAGTGTGGTGCTCCTCAAGCAGGAATGCAGAAGTGATCTATTTTATAGAGTTCTGAAGAAGAGATTTCAGAAATTAGTACTTGAGGTGCTAATTAAAGTAATTGCCTTTTTCTTTTCTTCTTAAAGGTAACAGTGAATACAAATATCATTGATTTAAATGAATACTTACAGCACATACTGAAGTCAACCAATATGAAATGCTTGACTCCAGAGAAGGTGAGCTGTTTCTTGGAGATTTTTAGATAACGTTTTTAGTTCCTGTGCTTTAGTGTTTGATTTGGTCAGCATTTGTTATTAATATAACTGCTTACAATATGAAATAGTACATATACTTCAGAGTTTTTAAATGAGTGGTCTGAAATGAGTACAAGCAAATAAATGCTATCAAAATCCTCTGTTGTCCCAAGCTGGAAAATCTAGATGTCTGTTTTGATTCATAGTAGCTAAGCTGTAGTATAGACTTGATGGGGCCATCTGTTTACATCAAGGATTTTTTTAGTAGCTCCAAATTGCTTCCTTCTCTGACTAAATTTACCTTTCCTTTGCCATTTTAGCCTTTTTGTTGTAAAGAAAAATAAATATATAGAATAGCTGTTTGTTGTTAAGATATAGCCTGTATGATGGCTATTAGCTAATGCATGTATCATAGCCAAATTAAGTATAGTAGCTATTGAGCTTCTTTGCTATTTTGCTGTTGGTTAAAGCAAACCATAAAATGCCCTCCTGCCTTGTCTTGATGAATTCTATAGACTGCATAATTCCCAATATTAATTGTAGGAAAAGGCCACCACTTTGCCAGTGCATGATTCCCACGTGTTACAAAACGTTGCACGTGGAGAAAGAAGTTTAAATGTGATATGTTGACAACTGCCTAGCTGACTTTGGGTGAACTCAACTGCATTTAGAGGATTTTGGTTATTTAAGAGCTACCCTGTGCTTTCCATAGGCTCTTTCAGGCTACTGTGGCTTTATGGCAGCCAATCTTTACGCCCGTTCCATATTTGGGGAGGATGCCCTGGCCAATGTGAGCATTGAGAAGCCGATTCACCTGGGCCCAGAGGCGCCTGTCACAGGTCACATACGGATCCGGGCCAAGAGTCAGGTAACAGGGCTTGGCATCCTGGCCACTTGCAGGACAATGTACCAAGCACTCTTAAAACTTGATGGATTTTTTACAGTCTTTTCTCCTTGTGTGTTACCACAGAATAGGTCTTTGCACCAAGATTTCCCAGTTTTGTCCTTAATGCTGCTAATAGGATGGTATATTTTATTTGCTTTTTAATAAACAGCAAACATGCCCCAGGGTTGCATGATGTTTTTCCTACCAATTGACACATTTCAGTGTCACACAACAAGGAAATTGTATGCATGTAATTGCTGTTCACTGATTCTTTTTAAAAACAACAAAGCAAACCCCAGGTTTTTTAGTAGGAATATTTTCTATAGGTGTATGGGTCTGCTTTGGATTTTAGAATTTCTACCTCCCAACTTAAAAAAAAAAAAAAAAAAAAAGGGATTTTGAATAAATAAAGTAAAAAAAAACAATGTACAATAGAAGTATTTTAAACAGTGTACAATAAAGAAATACCTGAGAGTTTTCACATTCAAACCATTTAGTTTATGTGATGTCACTGTAAAGATTTTGGACTGGTTTAAATTAAAGTTTCTGTTATGTTACAGTGCCATATTTACATAAGACTGCATTCAGTTACATATGCCAGTGTGGTTTCATCTTGAAATCATCATGCTATTGAATATGTGGATTTATTAATGCAGTTTCTTTTGAAAGTTCCTCAGTTTCTATGCAATATTAATATGGCTCTGTGATGAAATTATTTTCCATAGCCTTGGTGCACTGAGTGTGCTGATATCAGCACTGAGACTTTCAACACTTGAGTTTCAGTAACTGGACTGGCAGTTTCAATCTCTCCCCTGGCAGTCCTCTTTCAATTGATGGGAGGTCAAAAAGTTAAAATTGTTTTTATTCTTCTGCTTTTCGTGTTGATAACACATGTAACAGTTGCCAGCTCCATTAAGTCTCATTTTTTCAATAATCTATGTAGACCTAACCTTTACCTAGTGTTGAGGAAGTGACCACTATGACATGTACAAAATGAACAGCTAGAAATTTCCATGCCACTGACTTCATGGATTTCTATATATGGAACTTCCATTTTAATATGGATGGGATAAAGTTATTTTCAAGTGAAGTATTTGTGTCATGATTGTTGTCTTTCTTTTCCTTACAGGGAATGGCCCTGAGTCTTGGAGATAAGATCAATCTGTCTCAGAAGAAGACAAGTTTATAAATTTTACCTAATGTCTTTTCAGGTCCTTTACAATTTAACCTTAGGTATGTGGCTTTTGGGATCCAGAACATCTTATATTCTTCAGTGTTCTGTAATTGTAGAAGCCAAGCTTTTGAGCTGAAAGCATTCCAGCAGATAATTTATAGGTTCTCCATGATTGATATTGAGCAAAATTTTAAATCTCCAGGGTTTTTTTTTCTTTGTCCTGGAAGTCATGTTTTCTTTGTCTCTAATATATACTGATGCTCACAGTACAATAAACAGATTATGCCAGTACTGTTTTGTCTGTAAATTATAATCTCTGTATTCTCTGCTCAGTATTGAATATCTATCCAGGGGTATTCTGATACTCTCAGAAAGCTGGAGTCTGTATTAGCTTAAGTGCTTACAATAATGCCTAGGCCTGAATTTGTGAATGTGTGATCATGATTCTTAAAACACACTGGTATAGCTAGGAGAATATAAATTTGCCAGCTAAATTAAAGGCCGTATATTCTAGATGGTAATGTAATAACTCGGCACAGACAACCTTGTAGTACCAGAAAAGAGACTGTCAAAATTCAGCTCTTCCTAGCAAGTTGTAGAACCTTAAACTTTGTTTCTGAAGTGCTTTCCTAACGGTGTTATCCAGAATAACATAACATTGCTGATGGTGTTCTTATTTTTCAGTTACTGTGGAAAAGACAGCCAAGTGCAGTGTTAAAGCTGTAGCAGCTTAAGCTGGTTTTCAGTGAATGCAGCCATTAGCCACGTGTGTGAGCTCAGGAAGGAAAGATTCAGACTCCTTGTGAGCTTGCAGTGAATTGAACTAAGTTATAAAGGAAGAGTTGTGACGGAAGGTCAGGTCAGGATGTTGAAGTGAGTTATCATTTGGCTACTCAGTCTTATGCAAATTAGCAGTGGATTAAAACATATAACCATTAGGTTGAAAATACTGTCAGCTGAATCTCTTCAGCATTAATTCTGAATTTATTAAATGGTTGCTAGCTGTTGCTTCTACAGAAGAGTGTCCAGAGCCAGCAGTACTCTTCTGGCTGGCTGAAAGTCCTGCTGCTGGATTTCCACAGCTGTGACCTGCTCCAGAAGGACAGAAGAGAATATTCCAAGTAGCTGATTCCCAACACATTTAATGCCTCAGTAATGAAAATACTTACTTTTTATTCTGAATAAGCACAAAGAGCACACATGTAAATTCTGTAATGAAATAGTCTGGCCTACTTTATTTAATGAGTATGGCCCTAGAAGTGCAATGTAAAACTTGAGCATGGTTTTGCTGAATTAACTTTTTTTTTTGCATGTTTCGAAATCCCTGTTTGGTTCTACCATTATTTTGGTTTTTAATGAAAGCTCCAGCTCAGGCATAACATGATAGCAGCAAGAGCTGAAGCTCTGAGGATGCAGAGCTGCTTTGATAATGTGCTTATGTCTCTGCATGATCCCACAGCAGTTGTATTCCCTTTCTGGGAAGTTATGCCACATTCACAAGGATGTAGTAGAGATAATCAAATTGTGATCTTAACTGCTTAAAACTTCTTAATTTGAGGGTGAGAGGCAGTGGTGGGAGAAAAGCATTAGGAATGTGTTCTATGGAAGCTCCTGTGGAATTCCATGGATATCAGTGTGCTGCTTTGGGATGAGTGTGGGGGCAATCACTTTAAACCAAACCAGAATAAAAGAAAATCCCAGGAGTCCAGTGGATGGTTTCATGTCTCCATGAAGACACTGTGAGTTGTAAGACACTAACAGAAACAGAGTCATACCTCTGTGTGTACTGACTGGTTTGCATGGGATGGATTTGCTGACCACAGCCAAGGAAAGGATGTTTTTGGAGAAGGATAATGATTTCCAGTATGTGTTATCCAAGCCATGTTTGAGTCACAATCTGCTCTCCTTGTTGGAGAGAAGAAGAACATCCTGGCATGTGCAGACATCCATATTTCAAGTGGCTCTTAGTCAGCTGGGAGGGGAACATAATTTTGTTTAGGATTTTTTTTGCTATCAGGATTTTATGGAAGGACATGGAAACACCTGTGCAGCAGAAGCTGCCATGGCTTTAGAATTCATTTTCCACCTGCCATGCTTTTCAAGTAGCTCTCCTGCAGTTTTTGTACAGACATTCTCATTGATGGCATGCATTTTTACAGTGGCCTGAAAACTAAAAAATGTTAGATCTGTGTTTCACATCTATACTTCAGAGATGAAATTCCCTTCTTTTATATAGCCTTCCCATTGTGCTCTGGCTAATTTTTTGCTCGTCAGCTCAGATAAGAAACTGATTCTGGTCCTGGGTATACAAAGGAATATCTTGATCATTCTTCAGGATCCACTTGCAGCCTTTTCATTGCAATAAAAGCTGGTGTACATCTGTGGCTCTGAATTGTTCCACACTTGGTACCAGGAGGTTGCTATGACCTGTTTCCTGCACAGCAGTGTGTATTGCATTCACTTCTTGGGTTAAGGGAGTGTTATTCCACTGCTCTGATTTCAGAAACTTCGATGAGAACAGGAATAAATTACCAGGAGGAGTAAATGGAGCAAGAAAGCTTGCTGCTTTTCCATTAAAAGTTTTAGAAAGTCATTGCAGGGTGCAGTGCTGGCATAGCAGGAAGCCAGTTTCTCTTATGCCCCTGCTCCTGATGTCCCTGCTGCCAGGAATCAGGGCTAGGTTTCTTTATTCAAGCCCACATGAGGATTTATATTTATGTCTTATTTAGATGATAACATGAGAAGCAGGGATGTTTTTCTGAGGCAGATGTGGGCAATTCTCATCTGGGAGGGGAAGGGCTCATCCTAAGAAAGCATTAATAGGGAGGCTGGATTTATAAAATAAATTAAAAAATCAAGCCATTGAGGAATTTAATTTGTACTCTGACCTTCAGAAAGATTTGAGTGGTTTTGTAGAGGCAGCTTTATGCACCTCTGAGAAACGTGAAGCCTTGTGTGAGGTATTTGCTATGTATCGTGTGCTTTTTGGCACAAAACTGCAGCTGAAAGACTCAGTCACTTAATCCTGTTAGTTAGCAGCACCCCAGGACAAACTGAAGGCATTTGATAAATTCTTCAAATTTTTCTTGTGTTGTTACACCAGGGGGTGCTGTCTTGCAACTGATAAATTTGGGGAGGTTGTTTCTCGTTGTCTTTTTTTTTTTAAGTGTTAAGGAAGAAAGTAAAGGATCTGGTGCAGTGATGTGCTGCAAGTTCTGTCATACAAGCAGTAGAAAGTAATTTTGGCCCACTCTTGGGGTCACTTTCCGTTGGTTTTTGTATATTTTTAGGTTGCCTAGCTAAGTGTAAGCAGTGCACAGCAATTCACAGCTCAGATTACTAATACAGTACATCTGTTCAAACACTGCCTTTTCTCTAGAGATTTTACTCGTGTAAAGCACGGTGAGATAGATTTGGCTGTATACAGCTGGGTTAGGGAGGATCTCCCATTGGAGAGACATGAAAATGAATTCACTAAGAAAGGGATGTAGGTGTAATATAAGAAATTCTAGCTGTAACTTTGCCTGCACATTCGTAATACTAACCTAGGCCATGTTCTGTTTGAGCGAAGCCATAAAATATCCACTGTATTTCACTAGATATTTCTCCTGATTTTTTTGGTGTATATTCTGTACTTTGTGATTTTAACCTTTTCTATACTCTGTGTATAATTTTCTTTTAATTTCATCAGTGATCCACAGTTGTTAATAATAGAATGGAGTTGCTACCAAAATGTAATTTGTTTTGAAAGATCAGCATGATTCTTCCTGCCATAGACCGTAGGTATTCTATAATTTGGTTATAAAGTACAAATATTTTATATATATAAAATATAGACTTTTTATACTTGAGTTTTAGGATGCTGTCAAAACCAGTTACTTTAGACAGATATAAGATCTGCAGTTTCTGTGGCTTGTAAGTGCCTATTTTGCTCTTTCTTTCACTGGAATTTCATTTAGGGAAAGCAGAACATACTAAGCTTATTGTTATCCTGGCCCCAACATAAAAACAGTGTTAGTGGGTTTCATTGTTCCTCCATCTTATTCACAGTGGTTTTCAGGCTTGATGTTTCATGTTTTTCCTCTAATAGCTGATCAAAGTCTTCTACAGCAGATGGTCACACTACATCTTTTCACTGAAAACATGATCTCTTCTTTTTCTAAGGTCTTACTGTGCCAGAAAGAGTTGTAAGAATTTTTTCATGCTTCTAATTTTAGTTACGTCCAAAGTTTGGAAATTAATTTCAAAATGCAGTAACAAGTTCTTAATCTGATCTTTCAGAATAACTTCTGTCGTGCATGTTTAGACACGAGAATAGTCAATTATTTCTGCTGTGTTGTTCTTAAGCTATATGTAAATATTTTATTACTTTGTAGCAATTTCATTTAGATGGGATTCCCCATGAACTTCCGTTTCTTCCTTCCTTGATTTTAAATATTTTTCACTGACAATGATCTGACATGATCTGTCCAAAACTACCATGATGTGTTACATAGGCATCCCTACTTGTAATTGTTTTTCAGATGAAATTCTGTCATCTTTTTAAATATCCATTGAATTCAGTAGTGCTAGTGGATTACTCCTATGATCTATGACTGAAAGAAATGAAAAGGCTGTTCATATGCAGAAGCACGCATCATTTGGCGTGGAGATTATTTTTTGAGGCCAGGAGTGGTGGATGGCAGGCCTATGTAAGCCCCTTCAAACTTTGGAAGGTAGAATTGTCACTTCAGAGTTGTCCCAGCTTGACAGAGGCAGAGCTCTGTGGGCACTGAAAACCCACTGGTTTAATCCTTTCTAATAGTGTAGTGCATGGTTTTAGGTGTGATCTGCTTTGCATGTCCAGTAGTCTTTGGGATGTGCTTGAAGTCTGCAGAGTTTTCCTCCTGGTGGGACCTGCAGCTGTGACCCAGGGCAGTGCCCTGTGCCTCACTTGCAACGTGGCTGCCAGGACCTCCAGCAGTTAGGTCTGTCTGTGGGATGTGCACCTGGGACCAGGACCTGGCAACAGCTTCATTCCTGGTCAAAACCAAGCCTGGACATGCAGTACCAGATGGCAACAGGTCAGAGCAGATCAAGCTGATCTCCAGGCTGCTGTCCGAGCTTCACTTCAGCCATGAACCAACCTCTGTCTTTCCTACATCATGCAGAGAAGTAGCTGCCTGCTCTAGGCATTTCCCCATGCTCTGAGACCTTTCAGGCTGTTCCTGTCAGTAAGAGGCTGTTCTACATCGTCAGGCATCTTGTCAAGAGACCAAATGTACAGTTCTCTGTACCAGATGGACTTATGCTCTGAGCTTCAATCTGTTGGATCTTGAGCACCATCTCTGCTTGTTTACAGCCCTCTAATATCTGAAAACTGCAACTTGAAATGGTCCACTTAATTTCGTCTGTGTTATGCACAGATTTGATACCAACCTGGAAGGCAAATGGCCCAGTTGATTTGGTTAGTGCAGCTGAAGTTTCCACCATTTAGAAAGTGAGGATGTTCACTGGCTCCTTACAATTAAGTCCATATTGACATGAATTGTTGTTCTAAGGAGAAGGAGTGTGATTTTGAAGTCTTGTCATCTTCAAGGATTCTGTATCCCTTCAGCCATGCTTGAGCTTGAGGGAGAAGAGAAGGCAGCTTGAAGCTGTAACTGATAGCCCATGCAGCAAAGCACAATATCACTGGCTGGTTCAGACTGGCTGCAAGGTCCCACATCTGTGCCCAGGGAGAGTCCTGCTGACTGCACTCACTCCTAAAACCCCTATAAACTTTGCATGAGTATACCCCTATAAATAAACCTCTATAGAGTTCCTATAAATGCAGCCTTCCCCACTTCACCAGGCACCATTCAGGCAGCAGTTTGCCTGCTCAGATGGCACCTACCTGCCAGTGAAAACCCTGGTGTAGGAGCATTCTGCTTTTCTGGTTCATCAAATGTAGACCTGGTAAAGATTGTCTCAGAAGAGGAAATACACCCTAGATATGGTAGTTGGTTCCCTGTGCCATCCCATTAGACAAGCATCTGTCTCTTGCCTACATTTCTGACATGTAGAGACCATCAAGGTGATTAACAAAACTGAAATTTTCTTCCTTTTAGTTACTCATATAAATATTTCCATCATGGAAAACAGGTTCACCTTTTACTCAGATGATCGGATGATTACCTTGGGTTCCTAAGTGGAATTTTTGTAATGCCATTTTGAAGGTGCAAGAAAATAAGCTATTAAAACTTTAAGGTGTTTGACCTGATCGTTCAGTGCTTGTATTTTCAAGTATGTAGCACTGTGTAAATGCATCTTTACCAAGAGATACAATTATTCCTGATCCATAAGTAAGAGCAGGTGGTTTTTTCCTACGCCTGTTCTCACTTGCACTTCCAGATGCACAACTTCAACAGTGCTACTCTATCCAGCCTTAATAACTGGGAATGTTACTGTAGAAACGCTGGCACCCTGGGAGAGGTACTGAACGCTGCAGAGATCTGCTCCTGCAGCAGGAAGGTGCTAAAAGCACACAAAGACATTTATCAGTTAATCAGTCAAGCTTAATATTTATGGAAAATAAAGATTGTGTGAGACTATGGAATGCATTTCTTAATTAAGTGAAAAATCAGGAATTGCTTGTGTTCCAGCCAATTCCTGATGTGTTGCTGTAAAGCATGAAGATACAAGCCCTAACAAATACATACTTTTATTTCTGGAAGCAGAGTAGTCCCTAACTTCCCAAGCTATATATTAAAACACATAAATAACAAAGCTACAAATCTTGTTTAACCTTTGCTCTTCTTTTTTTTTTTACCAATGTATTTTGACAGTTTTCTTGGAAAATATTGGAGTTTGTAATTGCAGCAACCATGTTTTTGAAAACCTGTAACTGATTTTTGTAGCAGTATTTAATGGATGGTACCTGGGAGTAGGTCTTGAGAATGAAACAGATTTCTGCAATTTCTCTCATATATCCAGGAAATCACCTTAGGGCCACAGTTTCATAGCTGTGGAGATAGGCTGCCACATTTGTGAAGTGTTCTGAGATGTGCTGATGAAAAGTTCTGTATGAAAGCTCCAGTTGCTGCTGTGCTTCTGAAAACATTAGCAGTCCCCCAGTTTCTTCCTCATCAGTAAATGGGCAGGTAGTTGAGGTTGGACATATTTCAAAGGCAGCTCTGGGTGAGTACAAGACAGAACTGGGAACTGGATGGCTGTGCACACCTTGCAATGGATCTCTGATGAGCAGCTGATGGAGAAGAACAGAGGCTCTGCCAGCTCCATGATATAATTTACATTTTGCTGTAGTTTTGTGTGAAGACAGTAAGCTCTCAGTACAGCAAGACTGCTTGTTGACATGCACAAGAGCTAATAAACAGTTGGGTAAGTGATGTGTTGTTTAGCAGTGGCAGCACACAGCTGCAACAGAGACAGCCTGGTGTGCTTCAAGTGACCTTTCCCATGAGCCAAGGAAAGGAAATGGATAGATAATTGAAAGCTGGGCTTCTCAGACTTGTCCTGCTGCTCCCATGCCACCTGGAGTGAAAAGACTTGTGCAACACCTTGGCTGTTACAATGAAAGTGTATTTTCTAGCTCTCTTTTCCAGTTTGTCTTTGACAGAGACAGGCACAGCCACTTTTGGAGCACAGGTGCAATAGTCCTGTTGATATTTGTAGGAGGTACTTTGGAAGCTCCTCTTCTTGCTAGAATGTTCCTGTTAAATTATGTGCACACCCCTGGATACAGGGGGCCAAATCCTCTTCCAGAGAGCTGTACCAAATGTCTGCTTGAATGCCTTTGAGGCACCCCTGGCCTTCCTGCAATACGCTTGTCACCATCTTGTCCCAGGGAACCTAGGCACAAGAAGGGGCAGCAGGAGAGCAATCCTCAGGAATGGCACCCTCAGCTCCTCCCTGCCCCCATCTTTTAGGCCACAGGCCCCAAACAGCCATATTTGGCCACATACATCCCATAGGAGTGGTCTCCTGATGTCACAAACCACCTTACTGCCAATTTTGGGGGCTTTAAAAATACAGGAACCCCGCCAGTGAGCTCACAGTTGGCTGAGTCTAAGCCCTCAGGTACCAAGGATGCCTGAAACAGAGTTCCAAGACCAAAATGTCTGACTACCCATCTTTGTGGGGAGGGACAGAAGACACGTGGCTGCAGGAACTGCAGAGGAAGAAGAGGCCACTTCAGATGGGATACCATCAGCCCCACAGACCATCTGGCTGAGGCTGTGGAGCCCATGGAGGAGGGTCCACCTGCAGCACAATTTGTTGCACCAACACACCGTGCCAGGGCTCCCTTCTGTGCCACCTTGACACTGGCATCACAGGAACCCCCACCCCAGCCTCTGCCCTTGCCTCCAGCTGGGAGTGCCATTCTCTGCCCCTGGCCATCCTGCCAGGGATCTCCCAGCAGCAGCAATCCTTTTGTTCATTGCCAGGGTGGTGTGGGTTGTGCATTGGACTACATGACTTTTAAAGGTCCCTTCCACCCCAACCATCCCATGATTCAATGGCTCAGTATATTTCACCAGTCTTCTGTTGCCTCAGGTTGCAAAGAAACCAAGATGATCAAGGGAAGCCTAGAGGCCCAGATCTTGCTGCTTTAAGGAGAATCTGCAAATTGACATATACTTCACCCAAGGAAAGACAGAAGGGCTTTGTATTCATAGAAAAAGGAAAGAGCAGAGGACTTGGATCTCCCTCCAAAGAGCTCTTAAATGCCTCTTGAAAGGTTTGGCTGATCCTGCTTGATTAAGTTATGATAAACTTTTGGGGGGAGGTAATTTCCTCAGCTTTCTGTGATACCATCCTATAGCTACCTTTGTGGAAAAGGTTAGTAACCCTGGTTATTCAGGAATCCTTTGGTGGCACTGTCCTCTGCTGTGGAAGTGCCCAAATCTTAACCAAAGCAAGGGAATGTATACATTGCTGGCCTAAAAAATATGTTATGTGCAATCACTGTAGTTATTTGAATTACATGGGGGAGCTTTTTAACTTTATGTTTTGCAGTATATGATGCATTTTTAAAGCAACCTAGAAATGCACTTAAATAATTAGGAGCTGGAAATGCAATGACATTTGAAAAAATGTTGCTGTCCACTAAACTCCTGGCAGTGCTCATTCACAAATGTTTCTGCCCTAAAACTCTGCTACATGGAGTGTGAATGACAGTGGGATCAGAGGTATGCTGTGGTGTGGGTCTGGATCACATGCTCAGTTTTCCTGGGTGATGTAAGTGATGCAGGTATTACAACCACTTGTCTCTTCATGTTTTTGATGGCAGCCTTAAATGCCATAGAGCCCTAACATTATAGATTATAACAGAAAGTTCAGTCATCTCAAAAGTATGTTGAACTGGGGCCATTCACGTAGAGGAGTTCCATGGAACCATTTCAAAATCCAGCTGGGTTGTGTAGATTGTCCAGTGGAGATCCAATGCATTTTTGTTTGACTGCTTGTATCTATGTTATGTTCCTTCATCTGAAATTCATTCTGGTGCTTGTGACTGAGCAAAAGATACCTGTCTCTCTGAAGTACCAGCTTTCATAACTTAAGCAGCTATTTAGAGAAATGAGGATCCAGTCTTAGTTCTTTCCATGCAGAATTTATGTGATGAAAACAGGATTTAAACTTGGGAATAACTGACTGATGATCATCTCTGCCCTGTTTGGACCCAAGCAAGTATCACCTCACTCACAACCACACTGCAGTGTCAGCACTGCAGTAACTGAGTGGGAATTCAAATTTCCTCAGTGCTATTTTGGGACTAGTACATTAGATCATTGATAAGGCAGACAAGGAAGGTTGTCATTCCCTAGAGGTTGGACGTGAAGTGGTGAGGAAACTTGCTGGTGTCCCAGTTGGAGCCAGGTTAGAGCTTCTTGGAAACTTGAGCAAGATGGAATCTTGAAACCTGGAGCATGAGAGGATTGGGGCTGGCTGAGGCTGGGCCGTTGCTCCCCACAGGAGAAGCCCAAGAACGACTGGACCTGAGGGCAATGGGAGGGCTGTAAAGGGTTTTTCTCTCATGCATTCATTACAATATCTACAGGCAGGTGCTAGCCATGCTTGGGGTAGCAGTTATTCCTGGCTGTCTCAGGGTCAGGGCCTCAGCTGATATCCTTAGAACAAACCACTTGTATCTCTTGCAAATTTGCTGAAGCCTGTTTCTGCATAAAAGCTTAGCAGCACTCATCCAAAGGGGGTTAGGGATCTCTGCCAAGGACTGTGTTGTGTTTTGAAACCCAGGTACTGTGTGTTTCCTTCCACAGATGTTCACAACCGTATGTAATGTAGCAAGATGTAACCGAAATAAGGGTGGTCCTTGGTTCCCCTTCATCAGCAAAACCCACAGGGATGAGCACTTCCCCATTCACACACAGGCCCACATACTCTCAGAGCATCTGAAGCTTTTTAAAAGGGTCTATTACTCTAAATTTCTTGAAAACTTCCTGAAAATTAAAAATCAATCCATTTTCTCGATCTCTGTCAAATTGTAATCTTATGGAAGTACTTTTTGTGCCCAAGGAGAAGGACTCTGACAGGAGACAAATGCAGTCATTTACCCTGGCAGACTCATTCTCTGCCTGACCTCACCCCAATGGCATTTTGAAAGTGTGGGTGCGTTATTTTGTTCAGGTGAATCACTCAAAATTACCATTTGTCTGAAAGAGTTTATCAAAAACTAATGGGATTTTGCAGAATAAATGGCTTCACAATTCTTCATCTAGCAGATTGCTGAGAGATGAAATGAGTCTCTGAGGTATTTATTAACTTCTGTGGGTAGCTCTGAATATAAGAAAGGCGTGTGCTTGAAAGTTTTGTACAGGAAGTCTTACATACTTTATCAGACAGGAGTTTCTAATGCCCAATCAAAATGCTAATCATCTCTTTGTCTGCTGCCTATAACCCTGTTTGTAATGACATAAGACTATTTTGAATAAAGAATTCAAATTTTCCAAGAATAAATTTCTAAAAATTAGAATTTTTAGCAAATTCTTTGAAACAATATTTTCTGAAAAATCAGTCTTTTCTACCAGCTCAGAAGTGTGGTGGATGCATAGCTCCTGAGAGGTAGAAGAAGGGTTTCTCATGGACTTGGAAGGAAACAGCAGCCATGATGCTCACCCTTCTCAGGAATTGTATAAAGCAGTTAGAATAGGGTGCCAAGTTTTGATACCAGATATCATTATACACTAGGTGCAAATGTATATTTAATCCTGAAGGGTAGGAGCGTTAAGGAGTTTGTCTGTATGGACTGCTGCATTCTTTAATGATGCTGGAGCAGGCTAAAGCTTATTCTCTGCTTTTGTCTCTACATGTCAAAGCTTGAACATGAATCAAAGTTGCTGCAGTGCAAACGTGAAGCTGCAGTTTAATTCATGCAAACTTTGTCAGTGAGAGGGAACTTGCATTTCCCAAAAGGGACCCCTCACACTGGGCTTTAGCCAGAACACTGTGTAAACCATGGGCCAGCTATTCCTGCTGTAAAATTGTGATTTGAATCTTGTGCAGGTTGTCAGATAGGTTTTATGGAGACAGGGATGGTATGTTTGTAATATGTGCTAGACATGTATGGACCGCGATATGCTGTGCTGTCAGTTAACACTGCATTGTCTGAGCCATACCATAATAAGGGCTTCAACTGATTTTTGCCTTCTCTTTACCTACTGTCATGGGTATTCTCACACTCTAAAGAGCAAAGGATTCTGAGAAAGAAACAAGGGAAATTGTGTGTAGGAAGGGAAATTCCTTCTACCAGTCTGTAATTCTGTAGTTTTCCGTAATCACCTGTGTAAGTGGTTTGTTTTTACATTTTTTTATAAGCACTTAAGAAATAATTATAAAGGCCCAGACCAAAAAAAAAAAAAAAGAGAGCACAGTATCACTGTGAGATTGTTTTAATTTTGACGGTAAACAGAAAGACTGTTCAGCTGCACAAGGGAAAATCAGATGGAAGCAGCCACTCTAAAATTAAGTGATTTTAGATTACTTTTTAGCAGAATGTTTCATTTTTAATAGCTCTTAAGATCTCTTTACATCATGTTGTAAAGGCAAAATATTTTTAAAGTGGTTTTTTTTTGTAGAGCATTCTGCAGATGGGGAGAGTTGATTATCAGTAATGAAGTGTTTTATGGCTAAGACCATTGCTGGAATAAAACTGTTGGCTACTTTTGCCTGCAGGTTCTACATAAAATCCTATATACATTCATTAAGTTTAGCTTCCTCCTTTCTCACTGGCCTTGTTCATTAGTGAATATTGTGGGTTCCTTTATTGCATCTTCTTCATCCTGGATCATTATAGGGTCACTAAATGTAATTTTCCCTGTGGGTATATATTAGCTGTTCCTGCTCATTTCACAACATTGTAATTATGGAGAAACCAGAGGTTTCAAATTATGAAAACAATTTGGTTTAATTTAGATTCAGCGTCAGCTGTAGGGGAAAATCCTTTTATGCACCTACTTTGCCGGGTTTATTTTTTGCTTTGTTTTTAATAGAAAAGGACATGGATTTACTGCTCCAATGCCTCATAGAAGGTAGGAATCTTGTGGTAGTGTCCTTTTTTCATAGCCAGTTGGTTTTGAGATATGACTGCATTTTAAATGAAATAAATCTTCTTTCACCAGGCAAAGGCAGCTGGGGTCCTGAGTAGGGAGCAGTGAAGGCAATTCCTCAGGTTCCCTTGAGGGCTGTGCTGTGCATGGGGCACTGTCTGTGCCATGAGGGAAAGGGGAGCCCTGCTGCTCGAGGCCTCTTGCTCTGAGTGTTTCCTTTCCTCTTTTGAGGGGAGCCAGGTCCTGGAGTAGGGATGGCTGCTGCCCAAAGGAATCGTGTTTCTCTCTTGTGCTGAGTGCACCGCCGGGAGAAACAGCAGCTTCACAAAGATGGCAACTGACTCCTCTGATTTTTGGAACAGCTACTTCTTTTCTGATCATGCTGGCATGGAAATGATTTCCCATCAAGGACAGCTAAGAGAGGACTGCCCAGTCTAAGTTTCTGTCTAAGTTTTCAAGGTGAGGGGTAGCGCACAGTGCTTTGCACATGCACTCTCCATTACAGCATGTCCCTGTGCCTTGTATTCCTCTGGATGTCCCGAGGAATGCACAGTTGTGCTCGAGAGGGAGGGCTGCCAACAGATGCACACACTTTATCTGAGAGTGAATACACATCTTTCACTGGTCAGCAGCAGAAATGGTGCTGGCCACGTTTAGTATTACACTGATCTCACTTGTGTAGCTGGTGTTTAAACCTGGGGATGACAGGTACCCCGTGGTGCTCCTGCTACGAACAAAGCAGGTACTGAGTACAGGTCTGCACCCAGTGCTGCTGTTGAAGCTCAGCTGTTTCTGCCTACAGGACATCCATTATTCCACTCCTTAGACTCTGATGATCAGGAAATGGCTACTGTGCAGGGGCTGCAGTTGGAACAAATCCCTGAAGTGTCTGAGGGCCATAAGCCCATCTTACCTCTACCCATGCATCAAATATGAACTCATGTCTTCAGTGACTTAACTTTCTGCACCACTGGTCTCCAGCCCTCTCTGTAATGCTCTTGTTTCTGGATGGGTCACAGGGGATCCTCTCAGGCTTTTAATCTGTAGCTTCTTGTTTAAAGATTTATTTGTTTTGCAAGACTACCACCAGTGCTGATCACAGACCAGCAACCATGGAATGGAGCTGGACAATTGGAAGAGCTTCTACTCTTTTTCCAATGCTTACCTGTGATGAGGCTGCTTTGAAAGATTCAAGTCATTTGCAAACATCATCTTAAAACTGCAGGTGCTTAATTGTTTGCAGTAGAAATGTGTGAGAGAAGATGAGGTGCAACCAGCCGTCCCTTGATGGTGCAGGAATTCCTTTTTTTTTTTTTTTGTAGGAGTGCATTGTTTCCATGGCTACCCTTTGTTAAGATTCCTGCTCTTGTGATCAACTTTAATTCTGCAAGTACCAGAGGGTGCCCAGCAGTGGGATGGTTTGGTTTCAGACAGGGGATGGGTGCAAGGTTTTCCCCTGCATATACAAGCAGCACCTCTTTTGCTGGGCTCTGCTAAAGCCTTCTTCTTCTCCCTCATTTTAAAGAAGGCAATCTCACATTTCTTTCTGTGCCTTCTTCTCCCTGCAGCAGACTTTACCATTTCAGGGACACACTGCCACAACAGGCAGATAAATTAAGCCAAGAAATCTTAAATAAAACATTGATCTTTTTCTCTGCTGCCAGTTCAAGACAGTGTACCCAAGGGAACACTGGAATTCTTGCCCTGATCCCTCTGCTCACCGTGTTCAACCAGTATCCTGCTAAAAAATTCCAAACAAAGACAAAACCCAAACCCCAACCAAAACAAAACAACCCCTGTCTCTTGGAACTGCACCTAATTTCAAATCAACATAATAATGTTGATGTTTCTGTCTCATATTTTTCCCATGACTTTTTTTTTCCTTTTCCAGAGTCTCCCCTCCCCTTGCAGGCAACAACAGGTTGATGGGATGAAGTGTTAAGTTTTGGCTGTTAGTGTAGCTGTACTGAGGTGCCACAGTCTCAGGGGTGTTGGGTTGGAGAGGAAGTAGTAGTTTTCTACATATTCACATAAATAACTGTAATAATAGGGAAAAGCTTCTGAAAGCCTAATGATGGTTTGATAACACTGGTAAACTTCTAAAAGTTTGCTTGGGTGTTTCCATGACTTTCTAAGTGTGTCACATATTGATCTCTTGATTCCCTCTCTCTCTTCTGTGTTGAAATTTCATGTTCTTGTCAACGATGTGTGTCCAGAAGCAGTAGACTTCAAACCTATTCATGGGTATTTCTAGTATCTCGTTATCTCTCTCCCTTTGGAACTGATTGAATATAGCTGGGGCTGGGGCTTTCTCTCTTGTCACAAAAAGGAGCAAAGCTGCTTGCAGCCTTTCCTCCTACTTATCTATTTCTGTAGCCATGAGGTACAAGAGGAATCTCAGCTTCTATTTTCTTCAATTTTCCGCTAAATTTCCTTTGAAGGTTATCTTCCCTGGAGGCTTCAACTGATCCATTTTCTTTTCATTTCCTTCTCTTTTTTTTTTCTTTTTTTTTTTTTTTTTGGCACTGTGTAATGTTTTCATGTAAAGAAGAAAGGAGAGGAGAAGAAAGTAAGCCAACCTTTTTGCTAGCATAAAAACTCTTCAGTTCTTACTCTGCTTCTGGGCTCTCTGCTTGGTTATCCTAAATACAGCCATGCATCTCTTCTGTGCTATAAAAGGGAATGCAGCTGTGAAGGATGCTATTTGAAGTAATTTTCCTTATGGGCTTTGAATCAGGCCCTTTTGTAGGAGATCAGTTCTCCATATATATATTCATGTAATCATAGCTCTTTGCTTTATTGATTTAAAGTCAGTTTTAATTAGTCCTTACTTTTCTAATTTATCTGGAGCCAATGCAGCTGAACCTTGGTTATCATATTTTGTAGAGGGTATGAGGTTGGGAGGGTTGTTCCTGCTCCATAAAGATGCCCCTGGCTGCTTTCTTCCTCTAGGGTGGGAGATGCCAACATTCCTGCCCAAGGTCTCTGCCAGGAGCAAGCAGGTGAGGAACAGAGCCATGCTGGAGGTGGGAATTGAAACTGAGTGTGCCCAGGTGCTTGGGGTGTCCTAGACCCTGAGGCAGCCTTCCCTGGATCCCTGCAAGGCAGTGAAGATGGGTTGTGTTTGCTCTCTTCTCTCTCCTGATGGGGCTCATTGAGCAAAGTTTAGAAGACTTCCTCATTTATGGAATCAATTGATGGCATCTTTTCCAGAGCATGCTCTGCCCTCAGCTTTTACTTATGCTCCAAGACTCAATGTGGGGTTTTCTTTTCAAGCAAGTTCTTCTTTTGACAACTTAATCGCACTTTCTCAGCAGCTCTTCTGGACTTTTTACTATTTGCTGACTGTTCCTGAGTGTGGCTGTGTGCTGTCTGGGAGTTTGGTTAGTATTTAGAAAGCATTTATTTACGCATTTCACAGCATGTAAATAACCAAATGGATGGGTAAGTCACAGCGTGTACCTCAGAACTAATTTGGGGAGATTGTTGCAGCTCTCCAGTTCAGAACCCCTTTTGTCCAAAAATCAACCTTAGACACACTGAGAGCTGTTTGTGGTGCAGGAAGACGTGATGCAATGCATGTCAGATCAGCCCTGCTCCTGTCACTCTCTGAGGGGGCTGTAGGATGGCTGGCACCACAAAGTCTCCTCAGATTCTGGGCACTCTGTGCTAGAACCTCTGTCTCTATTAAACCTACACTTTATATTGCCACTTTATATTGCCAAATTTCCTTTTCAGGGTGAAGGGTTTGGCCTGTAGGTTTCTCAGCTGAAAAGCACAACCATAAAATCCATGAGAAAAGCAAGTTTTCTGTTCACAGCAGAGCTAATGTAGCTTTCCTGTATATTTGTATCTCCCTCACACACTCATGTCCACACTGCTTTTTCTTCTGCTTTCATAAGACTTTCTAGTTCCCTTTCTGTATTTCTCTGGACAAGCAGCAGCATTTTGGCTAATACAGAGTTATGGAGGGGCTGATTGGTAGGTCAGTATTGATGCCCATGTTAGTCTGCCTGTTCTTTCACAGTACACATTTTTCCTCTCTTTGTGACTGCTTGCTCGGGTTTCTGTCCTCCCTCCAGCTGATTTGCATGAAGAAAAAAAAATAATCTCAAGTGGTGTGTCAAATTTGGCTGAAATTGGTGTTAACAGGAGTATCAGTTTGCTGCTGATGCTGAAAAACTTCAGTGTGCTCCTTTTTGTCCCCAAGTCATCTTATGTTTTATTGAAATATTTGCCCACAAGCTTTAGAAGATACCAATAATTGAGCTTTCATCCTCATTTGTTTTTCCTGGGGAATTTTATGTATTCATAGGGCGCAATCTGATGGCTTATATAGCGTGTAGACCACTGGCTATATGACTTTAGTATAAGGTCATTGTGCAGAAGATTAATAAAGGTATTTGACTGTGTTGCATTTCCTCTTTATTCATTGTATGAGCAGTGTTGACGTGTGCAGTACACTGATACAGATTGTACTCTTTCATCCAACTACACACAGTCCTATTCTCCCTATGTTCTGCCTTTAAAGTGAATCACTTGTAGTTGTGAATGATGTGATTTATTTTATTAATGGTATCTTTGCTGCAGGCTCTAGCATTGAGTCTCTTTGTCCCCATGAAGTCTTTTTTATGACAATGATAATATGACTTGATGTTTGTTTCAGTAACAAGGAGACAACTGTATTTTGCTTGCACTTATTTTTTCAGTCTCAAATTCTTTGGCCATTCCCAAAATAGACAAAATGGGCTGAAGCATATGCAAAGATCTTCATTTCCAACTTAGAATTATCTATTGGCACTCTTTTTAACTGGAGACAACAGCTCAATGCATTCCTTAAGCATATCCTTATCATTGAAATCAGTCTAAAATTTTGGGGCAAGTTCAGTAACCCCAGCCTGTTAAATTTCCAAAGTTAGTTAGAACTGCAGATCACTGTGTTTCTGGACTGCACATAAAGAGAGAGCCCAGGGCTCTGCATGGGGCAAGGCAAATCCTTGTTGTCTCCAGCTGCAGCAAGGAGTTAGGATGCAACTGTGTAGTCTGGACATTGTCCAAGGTATCAGGAAACCCTACTCCAAGAGAAAGTGCTTTTATTGACCACTCATCACCAGGGCTGCCCTTTAGAGCCCCGTGTAAGGAGTGGCAAAGCTGCCAGAGTAATTCCTTCCAAACCTCATCCTGCAGCTCTGGCTTAGTGCTGGGTCGAGCCCAGCTCTCTTCAGCTTCGTTTCCTGCCCACATTGGTGCCACTTGGAGACCTTCCACTGCAAATATTGATCCAGCTTGCACTGCTTTGCCTATGAGATCTGAGGGGATGACAGTGTTTGGCCCTCTGGCTGCAGGCTATTACAAATGATTACAATGTGAATCAGATCCTCCGCCTACCTGCGAGGTACCATGTTTGGGATTCTTTTCCATCCCCTGCCCACGCAGTCTTCAGCCCAAAGATTCTACCTGGGTAGGGAAATGTGCTGCTGGAGGGATCAGGCTGCCTTCTGGTTTGTGTTTCTCTCTCGAACACATCAGCTTTTTCTGCTCATTAAATGCTTACCATAAGGCCTTGAGTGAGTGGCAATGTTTGGAGGTCTTTTTGCTGCTGTGTCACTGCTTGTTAAGCTCATTGTCATGATTCACAGGTCTGGATTCTTTGCACTGAATCAGACATTAGAGATGCAAAAGGTCTGTCAGGTCATCTAGCACGCCCTTTGGTGACTCTCCCTTTCAGGATGTAAGTGCAGTTTCTGTTCTGCTAAGGAGAAAAAAGGAAGCAGGCTTACACAGTGTCTCTGCAGGTCTGGATTGCTGTGTGAACCCAGGGCCCTTTGGTCCTTTGTGCTTGTGGAGAGCTTTGGTCCTCATAGTTTTAAAAAATCTGTATTGTTTCTTTTTTTTTTTTTTGCTTAATCATGTGTGAGTTGATATAGCAAAGGCAGAATAAAAGGCACAGTGCATTGGGTAATCAAAGGGGAAAAACTCCCTAAATTGGGGGGTTTGGGGATTCGTGCCACCTGTTCTTTTTCACCACTCAAGGATAAATACAGCACATGTGTATCTTCCCTGGCTTATTTGTCCTGACATTTCTTTTCCTGCTACACTAAAAAAGCATTGTTAGAATTGATATTGCTTTGATGAGCCTGTCCAGGGTCTTATTGATTGCCTCAGTTAAGAGAAACTGGTGAAAGAGGTACTGCTAGGAACAGATCTTGTTCATTTGAGAGGCCAGTGTTCCTTCCTTCAGCACTAGAGCTGAGACTCGCTCCATGCTCTCACAGCTCTTACATTCTCCTTTGCTCACCAAGGTGCTTTTCATGATTACAACTGCTGTGTTTTTCAGGGTGAGCTTCCTTCTCTCCTTGCTTCGTGCCCCTCCTTGGCATTATGTGTGCCTGAGTGCCCAAGAACCAAGGCAAGACTCAGACAAAAACCTCCTGCTGCAATCAGGTTTCTAGCTAGCCTTGCATTTCTGCTTGACTTTGTGTGCTAGATTTTGGAGATTATTACTTGAAGTACCAGCTCTCAAAGAGGAATTTACTGATTTTCTGAAGCCATTTTAAAAAAAGTTCAGTGTTTAAATCCCATATATAAGCTCAGCAAGAGTCAAACTAGATGATTACCTGTGTTTCAGCAAGACCTGGATGGAAGTTTGTCTTATTGGGCTCCATAAATGCATGGTGGGAGACCAACCTGTGTGTGGAAGAATTCACTGTTTGAGGAGGCACTGCAACAAAGGCTAAACAAACCAGAAGCAGTGAATGTAGCAGATTCAAAGCAGCACAAAAATCAAGCTGGGAGTCTGACTTAGAAACCCGTCTTTCTCAGGTCTGCCTAAGGCCCAAGTACTCCACCCCAGATACTCTGTTGCACAATTTTAAAAACACTGAAAACAGTGAAAAAAAAGCTGATGGCTTTAAGCTATCATGCAGGAAGAAAAAAGCATTAAGTCCATCATGCAGGATTCTCATTTGAGTTCATTTCATACTGAGGAGCCCTACTGGATGAAAGGTGAAGTTATCAAATCTAACACAGGAGCCTTTCTTCTCAGGGGAAAAGGGAGCTGCTGCCAGCTTGTTTGGATAACAGCAGCTAGCCAAGCCTGTGTCCTGGAGTGTGCTTTAACCCTCAGCAGCTCCATATTCACCAGCTGCATTGTGGCAGGCGTGGTGGGAGCACAGGTTTGCAAGAGTTTCATGTCTGAGCTTCTCACCAGCTCTAGTGTGGGGGCACCTGGGCTTTCTCTTCCTCAGTGAGAAGCACCCCAAAGAAACAGGTGCAAAATAACTGCAAGTTACATGTTGGGGTTAATTTGTGTTTCATTTGCTGGATAGCAGGACAAAAAGGATTAACAGGGAAGACCCTTCCTCGTTTTCCTAAACAGGTCTTACAGGTCCTTTGAAAGTGTTCTACATAGGGGGAAAAAAATCTCCTCAAAATCTCACTGCTCAGGAGTCACAACTGTGATTTCAAGCAGTCACTGTCCTCTCCCAAACCCAAAAATAACCTAATGATGCTCTCAGGCAGAGGAGTGCTTGTACCTCCCTCTAGCATAGACTGGTCTGAGCTGGAGTTGCTCTCTGCAGTGTCCCAGTGGGATGTGGGCTTGCAGGCAGGGCAGTGGGCAATGGGGATGTGACTGCCAGCATGAAGGATAACAAAATAGTGACTTTTGTCCCCTTTCTGTTGTAGCTCTGCATCCCCCTTCCTGTACTGCCTGGACACTTTAACCCCACCCTATTTCTCTGAGTAAGTGATGTGTAAAAATGAGGGAGGGGTTGGGTTTGGTTTTAGTCAGCAGCAGAGTTTTGTGTTTTATTTATGTCTGAGGGAGTAAAAATTCATGTCCAATTGCTCAGGGTGGGAGCTCTTGCCAATATTGTTCTGGTCATGCCTCAAGGCTATTTGGGAATTCAGTTAATGAAGACCATGCTAACAGCTACAGACCTAAGAAATGCTTTTTAGGGTTTTTAAAAATCTGTGAATCTTTCTTAATATTTTAGGTTTTGGTTTAATAAAACAAGTGATTTTTTTAAACATAGCAATCTTTCTCCACATGTTGATGACCTGAGTTAGTAGCTTAGGGGCCCCCCAGTCATGGAGGAGGAGACACTTCCCAGAGAGCCAAGTGCCCAGATCTAGTGGTGACAGTTCTAAAGGCGGCATTTGCTCTGCTGTAGGACCCCTTCAAATGATAAATTATTGTTTCCCAGCTCAGATTTTTTTTGTTTTTTTTTTTTTTTTTAATTTTCATTTTCCTTACTGGTGCCTGTAAAGCAGCCCTAGGGTGTTGTGAGGAGGCATAAAATTCTGTTCATTCTCTGGGGCTGAACAGGTCCCATCCAGAAATACCTTCTACCTGGCTTTTTTCAGCCTACTTTTCTCAGAAATGCTGGATGCTCAACAGCTCAACCCCATGTTTTTGTGTGTTTTTACTATATCAGCTTGATTGTATCTAAAATAAGTAAAATAATATGAACCTAAAAATAGATAAAATTATTTTTACTGGAAAATGTTCGGCTTGGAGTTCTTAGTGTGTTCATGGATGTCTGTCTCTGAAAGGGCAGATGAATCTCACATTTCTAAGAAGACTATAAATACAGGGCAGTGCAGTCTCATTTACTAATAATGTGAAGCTAATTTGGCTGTAAATTCAATCGTACATCTATCTATCTAAAAAAAAGATAGAAGAAAAAAGAAAAAAGTCACCATGCTGGAAGACTGAGTTCCCAGCAAACATCTAAGCAGGAACACAGGTCTCCACTCTTCTCTTCCTGTAAATCACAAAAATGGTGTCCTCTTGAAGCCCTGAAATTAGAAAAACTTTGTAGATTCTGTATCTGCTGTTGTTTAAAGGCACCTTTATATATATCCTTTTAATTTCTCTATGGTTTGTGATTTCTGTGTGTTTAAGGATTACAGAATTTTCCTGCAGGTAAGAGCAGGAAAGTGTCTCCTCAGTTAATAATTTAAAAAAATAATGAGAGAGTGAGGAACATTTGATAGTCTGCCTGGTGCTTTTCCAATAAGCGAGTGATAATATACTATTCTAGATATCTTGAGCAACTCATCAAGCCTTTCAGCACTAAGCAGGCCACTAATGGATGCAGAAGCAGTCCCTACTAAAATACAATACTATTTACTGGAAATGTGACAATGTACTCTAGTGTAGGGCAGCAGGGATCTACCTGAGGTGGAATTTGGTGAGACATGCCATTTATTGTCACTGGCTTACAGAATGTTCCAGGAATTTCTTCTGATTCTCTGAACTTTCCCTCACGTCACCTGACTTTGACTCAGAGCCCAGACTGCAAAATGTATTTTGTTTTATGAGATAAGGTTTTCAATTTCAACCTTAACAGAATTAAGAATTGACTTGGTATTTATACAGATTCCGACTCGTGGGATGAGTTGACTGATTAAAATGAGGACAAGCAATCTACCAGAATGTGAAAAACAATGATGAATAGTGAAGAAATAATGGTTGATAGTAATTAGGGAAGATTATATCATGTTTGTAGTTCTGTAAGACCTCATATTGAATCACAGAATCACAGAATCACCAGGTTGGAAGAGACCTCTAAGATCCTAGAGTCCAATCCATGCCCTAACACCTCAACTAAACCATGGCACCCAGTGCCACATCCAATCTCTTTTTAAACACATCCAGAGATGGTGGCTCTACCACCTCTCCAGGCAGACAATTCCAGTACTTTATCACTCTTTCTGTAAAAAACTTTTTCCTAATATCCAGCCTGTATTTCCCTTGGCGCAGCTTGAGACTGTGTCCTCTTGTTCCGTCAGTTGTTGCCTGGAGAAAGAGACCGACCCCCCCCTGACTACAGCCACCTTTCAGGGAGTTGTAGAGCGTGCCAAGGTCACCTCTGAGTCTCCTTTTCTCCAGGCTAAACAACCCCAGTTCCCTCAGATGGTCCTCACAGGGCTTGTGTTCCAAGCCCCTCGCCAGCCTTGTTGTCTCCTCTGGACACGTTCAAGTGTCTCAACGCCCTTCCTGAAGTGAGGAGCCCACAACTGGATGCAAACCACATCATCTGCAAAAGTGAGTTAGAAGACCCTTCAATAAAAAAGCAGAAAATTCCAGTGAACTTCTTAAATGTGGTTGACTTGGGGGTTTATTTAGTGTAGGTGTTATTACATCAGGTGAGTATTTAGTAGAGGTGCACAATATTCTCCTTCAGAGAAGAGGCAAGGGCAAGTCTCACTTGCATGTCTGTTTAGAATCTGAACTCCACTCTGTTTTTTTCATAATATTTAATATTGCTTTCCATTATCTAACTTCTGAGTGACTGCTGAGTAAAACAAAACAGAAATGATGAAAAGGTGCTATAGGAAAATGTATTGGGGGAGAGCATTGTCACAGCTTTTAGAAGATGGAGACTGAGCAAATAAAGAGCTGCATCCTCAAAGTCCTTGCTTCCTGTTAGACTTTATTTGCTTTTTTGTTGCCTACTTTCTTGCCTGCCCTTGTCACTCTTTCCCCTTTAGTCTCCCCACTGTGTCAGAACCAACCCTTAGACTGTGAGCTTCTGCAGTGGAACTGTCTGACTGGGCACAGGACTTGGCTAGCATTTTTAAATTCATTAGAAGTGGTGTAATTTATGTTAATTATCTCTGTGTTGTATTCAGAAATAGACTCTTAATTTCTGTCTGATATTGCTAGGCAGTACCTTAACTCAAACAGTAACCTGGCAGTCATATGGAACCTGTCAGCAGATGGCCTGAAAGCTAACTTTTTAGAAGCAGATTTTTCATCTTTTGTTCCTCTCTGTAAAACTTATCATGGTCTATCCATAGCCCCAGTCTACACCAAGTTATTCCCTGAAACCACAGGGAAGCAGCATGAGGAAATACTGTAAAATCTCTCCAATAACAGCAGATGGGGGAAAAAAACTTGCTTTGCTCCCAAAGGCAAAATGTCTGGGCACAGAGACAAGTATCATTTATAGCAAGAGCTGATAATATTTTAATTTTTTTTATTAACTAACTTCCCTCTGGAAAATGATACTTGCTTGTAATGATCTATTTCAATGAAACTGGGAAAACTGTGAAGCCATTCAGTATTGAAGTGGAAACTTCTTCCAGACTTCCTTCTCTCCTTCATATTCTTCCCTTTCTTTTGCTCCAGTGTCTTGGCTTTATTCCCAGTATGTACATGATAGGAATGATCATATATTATATGTTGGACTATTTTGATATTCAGAGTTTTTCAGCTCTATTTTTATTCATGTTCACTAGCTTCCCACTCTCTGTTGTTTGGGCTTTTTAAACTTAAAATGTTAAATGTTTTAAACTTAAAATTGTTTTAACCTTTGAAACTCTTTCCCACCTTCCAATACCTTCCTCCATTGCTCTCCTCCTTAATTTGACCCTTAACCATGCCCTAAATGGCATCCTGAACTTTTAAATCTTGTTCTTTCTCTCTCTGTTTGGCAGTGCCTAAGGAAGGACTAGGGTATGGATAATGTGGGAATAACAGTGTCCAAGGAGAAGCCTCAGCACACTTCCATATTCTATGATGTACAACACCTTTTTCATCTTTTACTTAAGGAAAACAAGCTACTGCAATCCTCAGATGATGTTCCTGGCACAGCTACTAGCTATTCAGCTTAACTTGTGGGATAATGGGTTTTTATTTTTTCCTCTTGGTGCTGATGAGCATCAGGAGAGGTCAGTGCAAAATCTTGCTATGAGGGGCAAGTAGACAATTCTAACAGAGGAGTCTAACCTTGATTACTGTCATCTCCTTCTTTTATGCCTGGCATGTGCTACAGCTCCTGGAAATTCTCAGCAATTACTCCTGTCCTTGCTGTTACTGCTATTTCTGTTTTTACAGATGCATCAAACACAGCTTGAGGACACATTTAATATACACTGTATTAGCCTGATGCAACACTTCTGATCTCAGACGTTTATGATCTCAAAAAGCCTTCCATGAACTGTAATTCAGTCTCCAATGTGCTTGAACAAAATCTTGGGTTTAGCACATTGCAGCTGAAGAAGGAAGATGATTGCAAAGACACAGGGTCTCAGTGAGAAGAGTTGCTCTGGAAAGATTTAAGGAAAGAACGGGGGAGATGGCAGCAATGATGGAAGTGCGATTGTGTCAGTCACTGAAGCTGGGAAACATGAGCACAAAGGAAAGAGACCAGCAAAGGAATTCCTTGAAAGACTGGACTCCAAGACAGTGTAAGTGAAAGCTGATTTACTGTTAGAGCTCTACTCTCATCAGCCTAGGGCAAAATAAGGACTTGATGTGAGGGGTTTGAGAGCCCATGGAGGGAGGTCAGCAAAAATCCTATTGAGAGGGGATCAAGCTTTCCTAGCAGGGGATGTCTCTGGTGAGATTTGAACTGGAGGAATGAGTGCTGGTGAAGCAGTGCTTCAGATGCTGTGACTGCTGAGAGAGTAATGAGAGGCGAGGAAGACTGGAATAAGAAGTAGGTGGAGAGATAAATAGAATCCATTTACTAGAGATTTGTGATGGGGTGGACATGAGCTGCTTTTTATTGAATAAATAACTGTCACTGCAACTACTGTGTAAGTGAATCTACTCTTTATCCCTGATGCGTACATCAGTGAAGTCATGGCTGGCTGTTCCAAGGCTGGCTGTTTCAAGTGGAGGTGAAGGGCTGTTGCAAACCAGACTGCAGCTCAGCTTTCACGTTTGTTCAGTCTTGTCTATGTGCTGTGGGTTTATTTGCTTTTCTCATTCTACTGATTCCTGTTTCAGCTACTGGAGGGGTAGAGGGCAAGAGTGTTATTTGTGTTGCTGGTATTTCTTATATGTGTTACTTAAGGAAGGGCAAAGTCCAAGTTCACTAGTAACTAGTGCAAACTGCCTTCTGGGCAGGGGCTGTCTGGAGCTGAAAGATTCAAGAAGATTTGCTTTGTGAGGATGTATGGATTGAAGCACAGCCCTTGTGATTCATTTCTCCTAAGCTTGGCCTTTAAAAGTAAGTAAATAAATAAATAAACATAAATATTGGTTGCTGGATCACAGAATACCTCCTGTCTTAAGCACCTACATTTTTAAATACTACTTTAGTAGCAGCAGTGAATTAAATCCAAACATTCCATTGCAGCAGCAGAGTGCAAAGAACACTTCTAAAAGCTGAAACAGCCTCTGTGGCAGTATCAAAGGAAGATCCTGGGGACTCTGCTACAGTGCATGTGCCATTTTCCACGACTAAGATAAGATAAGTGACCCTGTTACCCTGCAGAAATCTGCCTGTGCCTGTGACCTGTGGCTCGTCCTACTGAAGAACAGGGCTATCTCTGTGTAAAGGTGAAAGGGAATTGCCTCTGTTTTTCAGTTATAAAGAACTGATGTGTTTGGTGTGAACTTACAGGCTGCTTGCAGATAAACACAAGGACACTTAAAAAGCAGATTTATTTCCTGTATCTTCCATGTTGGCTGCAGGAGCCGTGTTTTTCTGTCATATTTGATGGCTACAATTCTTATTAACTTTGCAGTACAAACCTCACCGATTTCAGCCAGTGTTGCATTAATCCCTTAACAAGGGGTAGATAAAATGGCACTCTCGGGGTGAATTGCTGAGTGCTTTGCTTTGCTTACCTTGCCATGGATACTTCAAGCTCAGGAACCCTGTAGTGAGATCGAATCAGATTCATCCTAATCTCAATGTCATGGGGTGGTAAGTGTTACGAGTACATCTTTATCATTCAGCAGAAAAAACAGGGAAACTAGCCCATTACCCTTTTTTGTTCCTACAACTGACTTCCTGTATCCATGTATTTTTGTCTTAATATAGTAATTTCATGGTTAGAGGACCCAAGGGCTTGTTGATAGTCACACCTGTGCCATCATATATTTCTCTGAAAAGCAGTTCAGTATCCACTGTTTTAATTGTCTAACTTGGGATTCATTGCCTTTATTTTTACTTCTGAGAAAGCCAGACTGACATATAAAAGACAAGTACATGCTGAGTGCACCGAGATTTTACAAAGGTTTTATGAACTCAGTGCAAACCTATTTTAAAATACTTACTAAATCCCTAATATAGTGCTGAGCTGAAACTACAAGAAGCCACTTCTGACATTTCTAGGGGAAAGAAAGAACATTAACTGAAGAAATTGCTAAGTTCACAGAATCACAGAATGGGCCTGTGAATAGACCACAGGGACTCATCTTGTCCAACCTCACTGCTCAAGCAGGGTCATGCCATGGCATAGGGATTGTGTCCAGATGGTTCTGGAAAATCTCCATTGAGGGACACTCCCCACCCTCTCTGGGCAACCTGTTCAGTGCTTGGTCACTGCACAGTAAAGAGGCTCTTCCTCATGTTCAGGTGGAACTCTCTGGGAATCAATTTCTGCCAAGAAGTGTGCAGTCTGCTACACTTACCACAGGGGTCTTGTTAGTCACTAAGAAAAAGTCAGCTGCATTTGATGAAGTTCACCCTGGTATTTCAAGGATGAGAGCCCAAATAAGCTTGTTCTTACAGAAAAAAATAAATGGTCTGTTGAAACAATTAAACTGTAAAATGCCACGTCGTGCTATTTTGGCAGTGATTCGAATCATGACACACCTTCCCCCATTTGTGTGGGAGAGATCTCAAGTGGAATGCAAGATTAATTATTCGGAGACGGTTGAGTTTTCTCCCACCGGAGATTACCTCTTTGCATAGCTATGAGCTGCTGGTGGCAGCTTCTGTCCATATCCCCAGTGAAAGCACAGAAACGAGCCAGAGACCACTGTCAGGTACAGCTGCCCCTGGTGCAGTAACTGGGGCTTGTTTCTATGTGTGCTGCAGTTCTAAACTGTTCTTGTTTACCAGTCCCCATGTGACCTGCTGTATTTGCTCAGAGACCAATTTGATTTCAGAAAGGCTCTGTGCAGTCACTGCAGCTTGTCTTGATGTTATCAGCTGAGAGATGAGAGTCATAGATCTTAATTCTCACTGTTAAGGAGTGTCAAAAATACACAGCAGGAGCCCATATGTTATGTGCATATTACTTAGACCTGCCTGATATCCCTCGGGCAGTTTTTTTTTATATGTTGAGACACAAAAATAATACAATCACGCTGCTTTGGATGTAATGCCTATAACTGTTTTCAATCCATTCCCACATGGCCAGAAAAGGTGGTCTTTGCACTATGCCTCTCATTATTAAAGGCAGACTGACATGAAAGGAAGAAATGGTGAGGATGAATCCATGCTCAGAGGTAGCATCACACTGAAAAATCAAAACCAAAACCTAAGTTTTGTCGACATTAGACATTGTTCTTCTTCTTCTTTCCAGAAAAAAAAAAAGCCTATCCTTTACTCCCCACACCAAAAATAATTTACACTTCATTGCCCAATTATCCATGAAGGTTCTCCAATACTAAGGCAAGTGCCAAAAGAAGAGTCAAAAAGCCTGTAGGGCATGGATGAATGACAGGTTTGGGTTTATGACTTCCTACAATGAAATGAGAAATGACTTTACTTTTCTGAGAGTGGGAATTGCAAAGAAATTTGGTCAAACATGTAGTGTGAAATCTGGCTTTCAACAAAGCAAGAAGCATTTTCAGCAGATGTGAAGGTTTGGCTTAATGAAAGTACTTGGAAGCCAAAGCCTTTTAATTGCTTTGGGCCTAAGTGTGAAAAATCCTAACACCAGTACTAATGCAAATGTCTGTCATTTCACTAATATCAGGTAAATCCAAACAAAATGAAAATCCAAACAAAATGAACAGACCATACCTTTTGGCTGTGTCATCAAATGACTTCTGGTGATGGGATTCTTATGGCCCACTTGAGAAGCAAGCTGGGTTTGCTTGTTATCCCTGTTATGCCCTGTCCTGCCATATAGGAGGCTCCTTGGCCACAGCCAGACAAGACCTCACTGATGTGGGCTGTGCTGAAGCCACAGACTCACCTGCTCCCGGTCCCTTTGGGGACAGCTGACTTGGCAATGCTTGGTTTGGCTGTGCTTGTGATCTGATCTGATGCTAGGCTGTGATCAGGACTCTGCTCTTCTGTCTGATCCTGGGGCTGGACCACCACTGTGTCCTTAGTCTGTAATTCCCTCACTGTAGAGCAATTGTCATGGGGTACAAGTTGCATTTTCTGCCAGGGTTGTTCCTGGCTCCACAGGTTGTGCTCCCAAGAAGTGCCTGTTAATGGCTCACAAGGAAGAGTGATGTCTGTTGTGTGTCCTCTCTCCTGAGCCCTCCTTAGGTGTGGGCTGAAGGGCACAAAATGGCAGCAGGCTCCATACCGCGTGGGGACTTTCTGGGACATGGAGAAGCTCAGTAACACCTGAGGTGCAGGTGGCCTTTTGTGAGGTTCAGCAGGCACAGGCACTCCATGAATAGAGGGGTTGGCCAAAAGCCTTGGTAAAAAGGGAAATGACTAGTTTCTCTAGAGATAAAAAAGGTAGAAAATGGGACAGGATGGAAGGTCTTGTGTCACTGTGGACAGGAAGGAGAGAGGATTTCCTTGGTGAAGGGTGCTTTTTTTGTCCTGCATGATCCAGCCAGCTGGTTCCTTTCCTTGCCTTTCTAGCCCTCCTCAACTCTTACTCCCCCATCCACACAGGCTGCTTACACAGCCTTATTCCTTCTGCCACTTTCTCCACTGCCTCCCAGGAAGCAGACAGCAAGCAAATCCCTCCTCACCCTCCCCCTTTCCTGATCTGCATGGCACAGCCACTTGTCAGCCGCGTTTTTCTCTCGCACAACACGTAGTCCTCAGCCCACGATGTTTCCTCAGGGTTGTGGATGCAGCAGTCACAGCCACATGCCAGAATGCTCAAAAGGTCAAAAAAGACATTGAAGGCCTGGACAGACATAGTCAGAGAAACCATGCTTGTTCAGAAGCATGGAGTGAGGTGCCCTGGGGAGTGAGGGTAAAGAAGGCACACCTAAATCTTTTCTCTAGAAAACAGAATGGGATAGAAAAGTTATTGAACTCCACTCCACCATGCTCAGCTGACGGGCATGGTCAGACACAGAGGGTCATCTGGCTTCTACAGCTACCCACAGACTGCAGAAGATGAACATAAAGCTGCTGAAGAAATAGTCCTTGCTCAGTCCAGATGGAAAGGCTCAGCCAGTTCCTTGCAGAAGCTGTGTGGGACACAACAGCCATCAGGCCTGCACTGTTTGTGCAGCTTGTGCAGTTTGCACATTTGTATCTAGTCTGTCAATCAGGACCTGCCATACTGTAGTCAAGGGAAAAAGCACATTCCATTTATTCACAGTATTTCATAGCATGTGGCTAAACTAGCCCAGTTCCCTGCTGTTGTGTCAGTATGGCTTAACCACCAAGACCACAGAGAGCTCTCAGCCTCTTCCACTCCATGCTGTGCATGAGGACTTTCAGCCTCTTCCACTCCATGCTGTGCATGAGGACTTTCAGCCTCTTCCACTTCATGCTGTGAATGATCCTGCTTGGGAAAGAGGTTCTGGCATCCCCTCTGAACCTGATGCTGGAGGAGGGGGAAACACAGATACCATGAGGTCTCCTTAGGCTGCCTGCTGGGATCTCTGCAAATGTGTGTTGGTGGGTCCACCAAGGCCCACTGACCACTGAGTGTCACTCCTTGTGGGTTACACAGCTGGACCTGCTCTGGGGTGGGCTCTGAATGGGGGCATGGGGTTGTCATACAGGGTAATCTGTGGAGAGTGCTGTCTTGGATGCTTCAGTGATACGTCTGACACCTGAAGTCCTAACTGAGGTTTGGAGGATGGCTGCAGGATTCAGAGTGTGGCTGACAAGGGCCACAAAGACCTTGAGAAACTCAATGTCTTCTTCTCCTTCCCTCAAGCAAAGGCTGTTCAGGCAGAGCTGCCATGGCTGCCATGTGAGGCCTCTCATCCTGTCTCTGCCTGCAACCCAGCTCGGTGCTGGGAGGAGGCCTGGACAGCAGGTCCTGAGAGTCACCTGGAATAGGACAAGGAATGTCCAGCAGGAACATGGTCAGAAGGAAAAGGCATGTCCAAAAATACTTTTACTGGAGACGATGGCTGGGCTGTGGTGTGGCAGGTGGACAAACAGCTTCAGCAGGAAGGCAGAGCTTTGAATCCCAGCACAGATTTTTGGTCCAGCAAACCAAAATGCACATTATCCAAAATGGCAGAGCAGCGCATGCCGCAGCCATAGGGATCTCAGCACGGCTGGATTTAATCTCCTGATCCACCCCTGTTTCACTGCATTCCTTGTTAGCAGGCAGTGCTCAGGCAAGGACTTCAGTGTTTTCATTTGCAGGGAGGCAAGTAGGCAAATATTTCCTTGCATCTTCTAAGCTGTTTTGAAGAAGTGCAAATCTAACACACTAGACTTGATGCCAGACCCAGGAAAACTGCAGGTCACTTTCTGCACTTCCCCACATGGCTCCTGCCAATGTGATAATGTGAGAAAAAGTTACTGGTTTCCTGCACAAGCTCTGCTGTAGCCAGGGAAGAAGTGCTGACCTTGGGGTTGGATATCTTGCCAGCTCTCTTGTCACCACTGAACGCGTTACTTAACGTTGTCTCTGCTGATTTTTGTTTTCACCACTTTCCTTTTTGTCCTTTGTGCTTTTTAAGACATTGCTCATTAAAGCCAGACCGAAGCCTTGACAATAATTTTGGAGAATGTCCATGCAGAAGTTCTATTTGGGGAACCAAGAAATTATGTAGTTGGGTAAGAGTTAACTGGAATATTATTCATTAGTGTTCATTTACTACGAATTACTAAAGGCAAGTGGCACTGTGAGCACAGGAGTGAGGTTTGAATGCCCACATTCAGTGGGCTCACAGTGTAAGCTCCTCAATATGACTGTTCATTCTATGTAAGAGAAAGACAAATTTAGATTTAATGGTAAATTTAATTATTATTATAGTTTTTTTCCAGTATCTTTTTGTGTGACTACTATTTTTAAATAACTTTTAAATATACTTTCCTGTAATAGAAGATTTGACAGTGAGCCAGAACATCTTAAAGATTTTGTTTTATTACATTAAGGACTTTTAAAGATGGGAGTTGGAGTTGCTAAGAACAGAAGATCCTGGAGATTTGTTTTTTGATTTTTCTGAAGGAAATTATTTAGCAAGTAGAACATTTGTCTTGCACGATGCTTATCAGAGAAGACAGAATTTAAAAAAATTGTACATTGAAAAAATAGTGTCTGATTACATACAACATGTTCTGCCAGATATTCTGAGACAGCACCAGAAGGCACCACATTTCAAGTGGCAACAACATGTCATGGAAATATCTGAAAAGTCTCCTTCTCAGTAAAATGTCTGTTTACCATGCACTTGTTATCAAGCTGGCTTGTTTACTTTTACCTGAATTTCCCCATTTTTCTATTTTTAGATATATTTTCTTTTTTTCAGATAGAGTCTTATTTCGTGATATAAGAGTATAAAAAACCACAATATTATTTGTTTTAAAACAAATTTTAAAACAAATGTTTCCTACAGCAGATATGTTGATCTCATTGATTCATATTAACTTCAGTCTCTTGTTCTCATGTACATAAATAAAGACAACAAAAAGAAAATCTATTTCAACAGCTCCTTCACCTGTGGTATTCCTGGTGATGAATAAACAGGCTGATTTAGGGGAAGATACAGAGTGTCTGGAGCAGCAGTAAGTAAAGGGCTTGTGCTGTTCATACCCCAGTATGGCTCACTTGAGTGATGGAGTCTTTCTGGGTATCCTCAGGCATATTCCTTGGCATGTTTGTGCTTGAATGCCCTGTTTGCGATGGGATAACAATATTTCTTCTGTCTGTCTAGATGGTAATTTCCTTGTGACAGAAACTGGATCTTGCAACATGTTGGTGCAGAATCCACTGGTGTGATCCACTAGTGCTGCTTCTTTAAATGGATCGTGAGTAGCAACTTGGACAAAAATGAAAATTAAATGTTAATTTCTCAGCTGACATCTCAGTACAACCTAATTTCACATATTTGAACAAGCACTTTTTTTCTGATTGGCAACAGCCTCACAGGTCAAGACATGAGAGATTCAGCAAAATCTCCTTGTATCACCTTGGGATCAAAAAGGTGCCTCTGAAGCTGGACAAAATATATTGTGAATATAGAGTGTTTTGCTATGTGTGTAGGGTTTCCTTGAGGTATGCAGGTTGGGACAGGAGGAAACAGAGTGGGAGAGGAATTGCTGGAACTCTGAAACAGGCTATTTCCTCTCCTCTAGCAATTATTCTTCCATTCCTGTGTCCCCATGCCTAAACTGGGGCAAGCCAGAAGACAGCAATTTCATTTGTACACTGTATTTCTTTTGAGTTTTGGAAAAGCACCCTTGCAGGTCCTTAAGCTGGCATTCAGCAGTGCCTCACAATACCTTGTATCCTGAGAAAGGGCTCCATGGCCTGCTGATGATGGGAAGAGCATGGAAAGGGTGTTGATTCCCTTGCTCATCATGTGTTGAAATATACAGGGGGTGTGATGAGACCATTGCACTGCAGGACTTGGTGGAGGAATCTTAGAAAAAGACTGGCAGAGGAAATCAGTGGAGAGGGAGTTTGCCAGCAAGGAATAGGAAGAAAATACGGCAAGAATGGTAGACTGGAGAAAAAGATATGTTTTACAAGATTTTTACATTGATACTTCAATTCTCATACCCAAAGAAAATGAACTGCTGAACCTTCTCCTGTTGACCCACAAGTAACCCTTATGTGATGAAATGACAGTGCTGAGGGAAATCATTGTAGGCTGAGAAAACAGAGCTTCCCTAAGCTATAGCTGTGATTTCAGCTAGCTGTGATTTCAGCTAGCTGTGACATTTGAAAACACAGCCAGACTAACCTGTCCTCTATTCCCTAGCAGAAGAGATGCCTTGTTGTGTTCCATAGGGAACATGATCCATCACTGAGTTGACCCAAATAATAAGGGAAGCTTCAGCTGTTGGGGCATCTTGGAGATATGAAGAAATGTGGCACTTTAGTGATAGGATGCATGAAAAAGAGAGTGCAGATGGGAAAAGTATTTCTTTAAAAGAAATTCATGTCCCCACGCAGCTTTAAGTCCTAGAAAGAGTAATGCTTATGTATCTGTGACCCTCTCTACAGACAGAAATGCTGTACAAACCCCATTGCTAACAATAGCGCTGTTTCAAGACATCACTAGGTGAAGAATCCTTTCTGCAATTTTTAGCACTGGAAATTTGAAAGATGATGTGATTGTTTTGAAGAACAACTCTTTTGGTGCCTAGATGGTGATGACACACTGCATGGATTTTTGTCATTTCAGTCACCACCAGGGGATCAGAACCTTACAGCTTGAAGAGCCAAACATTGGACAACGAACAGCAGAGGGTTTATCTCCCTCAGACCAGTGCTGATGGCTCAAGGAAGAGCCCCACATTTCATATCAGTGACAAGAGAACCTTTCACTGTGCTCAGGATGTCCCTGCATTGCACAGGTAAGTGCACACTGGAGAGGCAGGGTGGGAAAACTAGTCTGGGCACCCAAGTTGTTTTAATATACTTGCAGTATCTCTATCCTATCCAGTAATCTCAGGTTTTTTGAAACCACTCTGAAGTACTAACTCTTTTAAATCTCAGCATTTCCTAGTCTAAGACATCTGGTAAACTCCATCTGTGCTGTGGAACTATGCTATTTCAAGGTCATGCATTTCAGTAAATGATTCCTAGTGCATTTTGCTCCTCTGTGGATTTAGAGTTCTCAGAGTTAACCAGACAGATCTCTGCAGCCAGCTGAGATACAGAAATACTGGCACAATGAATTCTAGAATAATCACATCTCAAACGTTATTCTGTGGGAATGGGTCATGAAGGGTAAAGGGAAATAGGACCAAGGCTGGAAGTGAGTGGCCTTCCAAAAAGTGAGTTTATAGGAAATAGCAGAGTAGGCATTTTGCTAAAGGAATGCCGTGAAGCACAAGCACACATCACCTCAGTGCAAAAGGAGGATGGGAATTTCAGTCAGACCAGTGCCTCAATCATTAGCTCTCCTTTGATCTCAGCCTAAGGAGGAAATATGCAGAAAATGAAATGTAGGTCATCACACTAAAGAGTTATACTAAAATGGTAATACAAGCCTTTATCGTGGAAATTACACTGTAAGTTAGCCAGAGAAATAAAATGCAAGGAAGGATATTTCTGAATATATATATGTAAAAGGAGGGAGTTCAGGCTCAGGTGGTGTAGAATACCAAGAAGCAAGGAAAAGCACCACGGAAAGGGAAAGTATTTTTCCCGTTTTTTTTTCTCTAATATACTTAACTGCAATCAAATAGCTAACAAATTCTTGTTTGCAGGCAGAACAATATGTGCATTGTTTCTGAATTGCAATATCTTTTTTTAGAATTTTTCTTTCATTCTTGTGGTTATTCACAAGTCTTTGTTTCTTCCCTAGCATGCAGCTTCTGAAAATGTAGGACATGTGCTTTCTTGTTTCATAATCTAGGTTATTACTAAAATATTTAATAATACTAGATTGTGTGACATCTTCTGGATTGTTGTGTGCTGCTACCCTCAATTTTGTCAATGAACCACTGAAAATCACTGGGTCCAGTTGTCGCATCTGCCCTGCTCCAGCTTTAATGCTGCCACCCAACATAACACAGGGGTTATGTAATAACCTAATTATAAGCACAGAGAATCATAAAATCATAGAATAGCCTGTGTTGGAAGGGACCTTAAAGATCCTCCTAGTTCCAATGCCCCTGCATGGGCAGGGACACCTTCCACTAGAGCAGGTTGCTCAGAGCCGCATCCTTGAATCCTTCCAGGGATGGGGCATCCACCACCTACCCTGGGCAACCGTTCCAGTACCTCACCACCCTCACACTAAGGAATTTCTTCCAAGTATCTAATCTAACCCTGCTCTCTTTCAGTTCAAAGCCCTTGTCTGGTCACTACATGCTTGCATAAAATGTCCCTCTCCATCTTTCTTGGCAGCTCCCTTTGGGTACCAGAAAGTACAATTAGGTCATGCTGAAGCCTCCTCTTCTCCAGGCGGAACAAACCAAATCATCAAAGACTGCATCAAGGTATAGGATGCATACTGCTTCCTCCTACTCAAAAGCCAGTTAATGGATCATGGGAGAACAATATTTTGATTTGACACCATTTGTTCTTGGAGAAGGACATATTTGTTTTCAACTGCCTCCTTGTTTTCTGAGAGATATTTACAAATAGTTTATTTATTTGGTTTAATACTTCTTCTTCCAGAAAATGAGACTAGAGTGACTGATAGACAATTTGCTACTCTTCCTTTTCTCCCTTTTTAACATATTTATCTTTGTCTTAGGTTACAGTGTAAGATGTAACCAAAAGTATGTATTCTATCACCAGCTGTTGAAACCAGGTTCTTTGTCTCTGTCATGACACACCCCTGAGAACTCCCTCCATGGCACATCCCTGATAACTCCCTCCATGGCGCATCCCTGAGAACTCCCTCTGGAAGGAAATCTTCTGCCAGTGGCCCATCCAGCTTCACTGCGTGGCTCATAAATGACATCATCCCACTGTGAGATGCTCTGCCCAGGGGGAGGAACCAAGCATTCCTAGCAGGATATATTCTGGGGTTTGGAGCACCACAGCCACCACTGGCCCTTCAGAGGAACACCAGACCCTTCTACAGGATCATGGCTTGGACAGAACTGTATCTGTCCCTTCAGGAGGGCTGCAGCCACCCCTTAAAGGGACTGCTACCCCCAGCCTGACCGACAGGGTGTCAGGGTGTACCCTGGCCCTGGCAGGTGAACCCAGTGTTTCTGTGTTATTGTACATGTTAAATACACTAGTAGAGAACTGTTATTCCTATTTCTCATACCTCTGCCTGAAAGCCCCTTCCTTTCAAAATTATAATAATTCAGAGGGAGGGGGATTACATTTTCCATTCCGAGGGAGGCTCCTGCCTTCCTCAGTAGACACCTGTCTTTCAAACCAAGACAATCCTCTTTATTCTCCTTGACTTCTCACCCAGTTTCTATGAAGTTTAAGGGTAACCACCAATGCCTCTGAGTCTGCTAACCATGTACCTTACAACAAAGCCAGACTAAGATGGTTTCCTACCTAATTTCTCACCCTTTCTTTCTCTAATCAAGCTTAACTTTCTCATAAATGGATCTAGACCAGTACTGGTGCAGGAGCTTTTGGAAAGTGGAAGTGTGGCTTTCTTGGCTCCACTATCTTGCCAACTCCAAAAAAGCAATAGAAGCCAACTAAGGTGCCCACAAACCTTCAGGTTTTTGCAAGGTGAGCAGCAGAGGTCTCTTGGGACAGGTGCTAAAAACTGCTTCTCCATTTTGGGGTAGCAGGATCATGAATGATGGAAAGGTATATGAAAATCTGGCTGTTCCCAAGGTTGAGATTCAGAGACAGGTTTGAATAGCTCTGTGTTTCCTACACAAGAACCATCTTTTTATTTGGCTGCCTCTTGTAACTCTGAAACATCATGAATGTAAGAAAGCAAACAGTCTCATGAGAATTAGGGGATAAGAAGTTTCTTACATCCTGTATGAGGGGAACAGAAAGCAGCAGTGTTTAACCTTTTGGTGGTGAAGGAAAAAACCCGGTTTCTGAGTCTTGTGGGGGCAGAGGGTCTGGTCATACTGTGGTGGTACAGGGAGTGTCTGTGTGCATTAATTAAGGTAGCTCATTTTCTGGCCAAGGAAGTCCAGCTGTGGTCTGTAGAATTGCTTTTCACAGCACTTCTGGTCTATTCCCTTCCAGAGCCCCCCACATTGTGGAGGTGGCAGATGCAGTGAACTTGGCTGCTGAGCACCATCAGGCTGGAGGCCTGGCAGGCTGGGACTCCTCCAAAGCACCCTCATGCAGGTGGCATTGCTGCCATTGGGAACGCACACCGAGAGCAGCACAGCCACAGAGAGCTGCAGGTGTTACCTCAGCTCTGAGCTCTGAACTCACCACCCACGGCTTCACTGCAGCCAGTCAGGAGCTGCAGGGCTCTGCACTCTCACTGGGGGCATGCTGGGGTGCTTCATGGCAGCTGCCTGTCCTGAGAGACAGCCCTCAGCCTGCCCCTGCATCATGCAACGGTGGAATGGGTTATCCCCCAAGGAATGGACATCGTAACACAATCTCCCCTGGGATGTTGGGAGAGCCCCAACCAGCCAGGCCTGGCCTCATCCCATCTCTCTGTCCCAGGGATAGCTCTGAGAAGATGCCATGAAGACCCCTGTGGTCTGCAAGGGGTACAAACAGCAACTGAGGGCAGGTGTGGAGCTCACCAGCCTCTGGAATGCTCCCATGGGGTCCCATACTGCGAGGAAGATGGGTCATTTCCCAGATGGACAGAGGTTTGTGGTGTGAGGGATTGAAGTGCAACATGGCCAGGGCTCCCCCACACCAGAGGGAATGCCATCTGCTCTGAGCTAATTTCTGTGCTGTATCACAACCTGTGTTTGTACCCCTGCTTACTGCCTTCATCTTGAAAGAGAGCAGGAAAGGTACCCCCACCTTTCCAGCAGAGTAAGGGTCTTCTTTCTTCTGGGAACATTGAGGTGATTTGTGTTGGGATCACTTTCTCATTTTTAAGGTCTGTGAGGAAGATCTGAAAAGTGTTAGTTCAGGTTTCCTTCCTGCCTCTTTTTATCCTAGTAACATAATTAAATAAACAGATAAATCAATACATGTGTAAAGATAGATAAATACATATTATCTAAATATACCTGGAATCACATATTTCTAATTAAGCAAGACTGGATTTCTTGGTTTGGTAGAGGATTGCCTGAATGCCCAGGTGTGCAAAACCTGAGCTGCCCACTGAAGAGCTGATGGTGGTGAACTCCCTAAAAAACCATAAACTTGCCCACATATTAATTGCTCAAGGCAGTTATGTAAAGGTTAGGGAAAACATTGAGTATCACAAACTTTAAAAATCTTGCTAAAAATCTTATTCCTACACAGTTTACTTTACTCTTTTCTCTTGGGATATTATTTGTCTGTAATTATTACTGGGTATAAACACATATGAATTGCTAAAGTAATCATAATAAATAATAAAAATTGACAAGACCAACTTAAACATTACAGCAAAAAA
>VXAC01005860.1:211714-221776 GCA_013399225.1 Rhipidura dahli | reverse complement strand
TCGCGGGCGGGGTCCGGCCCCGCGCTCCGCCCGGGAAGCGGCAGGCGCGGTCGGCAGCCGCGGCCGGGGAGCGGTGACACTCGGCGTCCGGCTCCGAAATAGCTGCCCCGGGCTGAGCATCTTGTGCCGGCCCGGCAAGGGGCCAGGAAGCTCCCGCAGCTCCCCACGAGAGGAGGGGTGTTTGCGACGGGGCACGGTGCGCGAGCCGGGACCAGCCAGCGCCCACCGCCCCTCTGAGCGCCTGCTGTTCATCCTGCAACTTGTAGACAATTGAACTTTTTCGTCTATTCATTTTCAGTAAAAAACACGCCGGAATAGGCGATACAAAGGGTGTGTGTCAGTCTTAGGAGGAAGAGCCCTTTTTACTGTTTCGCCACGAATTCAGCCGTACCTCCTTTACTTATTTTCATCCTCTGCCCTGTTGCTGTTAGCATTTCTACCTCTGTTTATGGTGGTAGGAGGAGACAACTACTTGCGTTCTGCTTGCTGCTCTTGCTGACGGCAGAGCAGCAAATCTGGAGAGCACGGCTTCTTGTTTGTTTTCTTTTATTCCGCCGAGGAGAGGCTGCAATGCTCTACCTACCCTTAAGATGGGCTGCTTGACAGCAGACTTGTCTTTTAATGACTGGGGCAATGACGTTCTCAACTAATATTTTGTTAGAACAGGTGATCTGATAGCAAATAGACTGTTTCTTTATTTCAGTGGGTTTTTTTTCACTAACACATGCATCCATGTGTTCATTAGCTCAGCTACTCTGTTGAGACTTTAAGCTACTTTAAGCTCTGCTTGAAGTAGCTACACAGAAACGAAGTAGCTACATAGAAAACAGCACTTTGAATTTTTGGGTAAGTACTGAACGCTTGTAAGAGCCAGTATTTTACAGAACATTAAAAGAAGGGACACTTTGAGAGAATTAGTTCTTTGGAAATTAGTTTGAATGGTGTTTTTTGAGATGTGTTGCACAGGTGTCTTTTGTCAGATGTGTAGATGGCAGGTCAGTTTTTGGTAAAATACTGGCTGGTTGGTCTGTTTGAAGGTGATGGGGCTGGAATAACTGTAGTCTTCTCAGTGTGTGGATTAAATTCCTCCTTGCTTACGTATGGAGATCATTAAACCCTGAGTTTTGTGCAGCTGGTTTGGGGTGCTATTCACTCAGACACGGCACTGCTGCTTCAGGTGGTGTTGCCTGTGTCTTGCTGTGGCAGTAAAGTGTGCAGCTGGATATGGCTTCAGTTCTGAGATGCTGATGTCTTGGGAAATGACGCTGAGTGGATTTCTGGATTCCATGGCATCGTTAAAGGCTTTGGGATAACTTTTACTTCACAACAAAAGCACTGTAATTTCTCCTCAAGACGTAAGGAGGAAAAAAAGTGCAGTTCCCGCTTGATGCGTTGGAATATCCATCTTTTTTAAGAGCAGTGAGGTTGTGCTGAGTACTGGATAGCCTCAATATTTCAGTGCTTGTAGAAATCAGTTATTTAAACTAAAAGTTTGAGCTTATATTAAATATAAATACACACTTTGGGTCAAGTGCTGTGACTGACACTTCTCTTCCAGCAGATATCTGCAAAAGAGGAACCTGTGTCTGTTTTGTCACATATAAGGATCTTTTCAAATTAACAGCAGAAAAATAAATAGTTCACTTTGAAAGAGTGTTGAGGGAACAGCAACATGGTGTTAAGCTGACACTTTGAGGGTGAATTCTTCAAAACAACTTGTTGTCAGTTTGCATTAAGTTACCTCCCATCTTCTTGCCCTCTCGGCAGCTTTATCTTGAGATAAATCTTGCCACTGCAAAGTGAAGTTTAGCAGAAAATTCAGCCTTTAAAAACCCCAAACAACCCAAAACAAAAAAAAAATAGCCAGGAAATAAAGACCTGGGCAGTACCTCAGGTACCTTAGGGAAGAGTTTTTTGTTGTTTCCGTGCTAGCCGTGTGGTTTTGGACAATAAGAGATGAGGCTTGGTGTACTATTTATATCCCACGGCGTCTTCCTGAGCTCTTGAAGCTGTGATGTTATCAAGTGTGTGCTTTGCCATGCAGGCACTTGGATAGTTTCTGTAGGGCAAGTGTATTGCCAGATACGTTGTTTGTCTTTTAAGGCTGCACAGTAACTGTTCCAAGTTGTTTTAAAATTGATTACGAGCAAGTCACGTGCTTCATTTTTGGAATTTCTTAGGATTAAGTGACAAACGTGTAGTGGCCTTCACTAAAACATGGATCAGTACTAGCTTTTGCTACATGACAGATCTTGATGTCAGTGGAGGATTTAAATTCTTTTTTGCTTCTTTATTGCTGGTGTTTAAAATAAGGCTGTCACCAACTGAGTTTTGAGGCTTAAAAAGGAAAGCTCTTTCTTCTTACTGATACCAGCAAATATTTCTTCACTTGGTTTTGCTTTCTTGTAATTCTCTATTTAATTTTCAGTAAATTAGTACTTAAGTACAGCTGTTCTTGCTTTTACTTCAGTGAGGATTGTTTTCCAGTAAATAAGACTTTTGTGGTGGTAGGATACCGTGAGGAAGCATGTGCCGTGATTAACGTTGCATCTTTGAAAGAGAGCGAGGGATTCATATTTGAAAATGGGAACGCTCTTCCTTGATTTCAGATAAAACAAAGGGAAACATGAGAAAGTGAGGATGTAAGAAGAACCAGTTCATCTTCTTTCTTTTGCCAGCTTTCTGGGGTCTGTGCACAGCTCATCCTTCCGTGCCTTGTTTAGCTGCTGGCGGGGAAGCGGAGCATTCATTCCTGCAGGAGCAGTAGCAGCGGGGGTTATGGCAGTGCAGAGCGCTCCCGTGCTCGCTGTCCTGGGTGTGTGAGAGCATCAGCTCCTGAGGATTGCTGTGCCTCAGTCTGGCCTGGAACAACAACGTGTTTGTAAGGAGGCCCAGGGAGCAAACCCATCTCGTACAATGGAAGCTCTTTGGTGTCCCGAGTTGAGCCTCGCTGTGCTAATTAGTGCAGTGCAGGAGTAAGGGAGGTGTAACTGGTCACTTGTGTATAACTGCCTGTGATCTTGGGCTCGCTCCTCAGGCCTTCATCTGACACCTCGGAGTAACTTTAGAGTACGGATTAGCAGATCAAAGCTTTCAGTGGTTAGATGAGTAGCGTGTTCCTCAAAATTCTTCCTCTAGGGAGGTAAATACAGCTCGATATTGCTGTTGGTGGGCCAGGATTTCATCCTGGAAATATCAGATCATTTCCTTTAAATCAGGATATGATAGATGAACTTACTGCTGCTGAGCCTGTGCACTGGTAAGACAGGAAGTGAAGATGTTTTAATTGTGGAGGAGAGTTAATGGGATGTTGCAGCTATAAACTCTAAGAAAGCAGCAGTGAATGATAGTTCGGCGTTACACCGCAGCATTTGGTAAAACTCTAAGTGGTAGAACTAAGCATTCCTTCTCTTATTGAAAACATACACAAACAATCCATCATGCTCACATCCCAAGAGGCAGAAAACTTTTAAAATGCACTGCAGCCAGTTAACTGGCCTCTTAGCAGGCTGAGGTATTTGGGAGTATGAGCTGTGCAGAGCACACAGCTGTTGCCACAATAGCTTTTCTCCAGCTGTCATGCAGAGGTCTGTCACAAAATACCCCACATTCCCTTGTAACTCAGCCCTTTGTAATATTCAGGTTTCCTTGCTCAAAGGGAATACAGCCTAGCAACTACCTAATCACCCTCTGAATTTTTTTTATCCTGCAGTTGCCATTTACTTCATGCTTCTTTTTTTTTTTTTCAAAAACTGAACAATGTACAGCTAGTTTTAGCAGTATGCAGCAAGAAAGCTGCTAATGTTTTCTTATTTCAAGTCTCTTGTGAAGAATTCTATGTTTTATCAGAATTGATAAACTTACTTGTCCTGATGTTTTTACCTCTTTGTAAATCTACAGCTTGTTTTTTGTGACAAGACGTGTAGTTTCTCATACTGAGTAGACCTTGGTGACTTAGGTGAATATATTAGTTAATAAATGAGATGGGATTGTCTGGATGTAACTCAGTGGGGCTGAGTTGAGCTCATTTTGTCAGTCAGTTTAACGTTACCTGTGGTAATGCATGAACGTGTTTGAAACTGCTAAAATGCTTAATGTGATACAAAATCTATGCAGGGCTTCAGTGTTTGGGGTTTTTTTGTTTGTTTATGTACTGATTTCATGCTGTATTTACAAGCTCAAATCTTACTGCCAAGTTTGTAAAAGAAAATACTTTTCCTGCTGCTTTTAAAGTGTCAGTAACAAGTTCTGATTGGAGCTGAGTTTACTGTTCCACTAACTAGTGAGAAAAATGAGTTGGATGTAGATTTTTGACTCTTGGATTTTAATATCAGACACTTTGTCTGAAAGCAAGCATATGACTTGCAGATGGATGGGTGAGCAGTTGTTCAGACTTTTTTTCCCCTCTTTCCTTTCCTTTTCCAATTTGCTACTTTCACAAGACTGTTAGTTCTCATTAACTAGCAATAAACCCAAAGGTGGGTTATCTCGAAGTGTCTTTTATCTCTGAAGTAGCTGTTGGGCAACAAAACGGCTTGTTCTGAATTTTATGCTCTATATATGAATTTCAAGCTCTAAAACAGAGTAGTAAAGTAGATTGAAAAGCAACAACTGAACGTGCAGCTGGTGTTGAAGCCAGCGTGCTGGGTGTTTGACAGACCCTGATGTCTTGGTGTCCCACTTCCCTGTGCCGAGCTCGGGATGTGCAAATCCCTCCACAGTTTGTGGGTGTTCTGACTAACCCTCGCTGACCATCAAAAAGTGCTCCCGGAGTAAATCAAAGGAATAAAATGCCACGAATTCCAGGCTGCAGATTCACACAGGGCTACGCTGGGGCTGGTATGCTCACACTGAGATAAAGCCTGGGGCCTCCTCATGGTAACTCAAGGTGACAAAATGCGGTTTGGGAGCAACTGATTGTCAACATCTGTCGAGGTTAAAGGTGGGAAATAAAAATCCTAATCAAAGCAAAGCACTTGGGATGCAGTCACCTGGAATAATAAGGGCTGCTTGTCGCCCCTCTTGTGAAACTCGAGCCGCTGGGCTCCTCGCTTCCTGCAGCACTGCTACCAAGCAGAAGGTTGGGCTCGCTCTGGTTACAGATCTACAGCCTGGCAATGTAGTAGGTGACTTATGGCTTGCCTTGCAGGCAAGCAGGAAACCTCAGGCTGCGTGTGAGTGTTCCAGTGTAGCCAGCAGTGGCATAATGAATCCTGTTAGCCAGCAGTCACGCCTTGTATTAGAGCACACACAGGGTAGAGCTGAGCCGGGTTCAAAAGCTGATAGAAATTTGGAGCAGTGCTTAAGGTTTGAGATACTCACCATTCAGGTTTTGAGCAATTTGCAGTTTTTTTTCCAAAGTGAAATTCCTTTGGGATAACCTAACCCACGTGGCAGTCAGCAAGCACCTTTCTGTGTGTGAGCTCCTAGCAGCGGTTGCTTATATAGCGAGTAAATATTGACGTACCTTTTGGTTATCAGGTTGTCTTCTGCTGCCACTTACACAAGGAGTGCTGGCACAGTTTCCCAGCTCACTGCCTGCCGTGCCCTTTGCACTCCCGGGGATGAATAGGCAGCCGCTGGCCTCTACCCCTGTGCCTCCTTCCCCTACTGCAGGGAGAGGCTCCTGCCTCTGATTTTGGCTGGAGCTCTGAATTCCAGTGCTCAGTAGTGGTGGTTGGAGAGTGGCTCTTACAAGTAGGGCCCTTATATTCCAAGGGTTTGGAAGGGCCTAAATGGCTCGTGTTTGTATACCTTGTGCAACCTGTTCACACTTACCGAAAGCATTCTCGGCACAGAAAATGTTGTGACTGAGCTCCTTGAAGCACCCCAAGATAAATACCAGCTTCAAGAAGTGGAATGTAGCAGACTTCTGGCTGGCTGGTAGGAAGCTAGGTTTGCTGCAGACCTTCCCAAATTAGTCAGTCTGCAGGTCTAGACTGGCGTGACACAAGCAGAGAACTTCTCCCATTGTTCCAACAATTCAGGTGGCTTAACCACCCAGGTTTGGTAGTCTTGTCTTCAGTTACGGTCATAAGGCACCGTTGAAGGAAAATGGAACCAGATAAATGCACCACTTCTTGTTCTAGTTCAAGAAGTTTGTAAAACCAACATTAAAACAGAAATCATGACTATAAGTGGTACTTTTTTTNTTTTTTTTTTTTTTGACTTGTTGCTCTGTACAGGACATGTCCAAAGATTTCTGGATGTAACTTTGAACAACAAAGAAAAACTCTTACTGTGTGGAGAAGAAGGGAACAAAATTGAAAAGTTTAATTGCAAATAATGCACTTAGGCAGTGTTGGCCTGCAAGTGGTTTGCCTTACAAAGTTGTTGGAGTTCTGTTTTGAAATTCTGACAGATAGCAGTGGTAGCCTGCTACTACAAATTTCTAGTTAGATCCCAAGTGAATTATTTCTGTCTGGGCAGTGAGTGAGGCCCCTTCTATTTGTCTTGAACTGTATCCTTCACAAAGACAAGCTCTGTGACTGGGAACAACATTTTTTCTTGTCTCTTTTTTATCTTCTGTTCTTTGCTATTTTGTATGTTCTATTTCAGGGCTTGAGTGTGGTTGGAGCTTGGGTTGGGGATAGCCTGTGGGGCACTTAATGGGAACAGGTAACACAAAGGAAAATATTTCTTTCCTCTCTTTATAACTTAATTACTTAAAGTAGATAGCAGACAAAGGATGTTTGCTTAATATGTTTGCTTTGCATTTTCTTACTTCTTTTCACCATGCATATACTTAAGCTGGTCACATCCCAGCGTGTGAAGCTCCTGATAGGCAGTGGTGCTTCTGGATGGAACTTTGGTGAGGCTGGAATTACTGGTTTGTAGATTGCTTGCTTTTACTAGGTTGTTAAGAGGGCTGGCTGGGCTGCTGTGCCTGGGCTGGTCTTGGTTAAGTTAAAGAAGGTCACTTATTCACGTTTGAAGTGCTTGATCTTGAGGCTAATCAAGCATTGTGTGCAAGGGCTGTTGTTGCAGTGAGGTCAGGGATTCTAATCTGCTGCTGGGATGGGAAAGGCTGGAGAACCTGGACTTAGGCAGAGCCTCAAACCTGACTGAGTGAGGGCTGCTGAGGAGGACTCTGGTTGCATGTGGGGAAATGCCATAAGCTCTGCTTACAGAGGGAGATCCCCTTGGATAATGGAGTTCCTGGGGAATCTTTGTGACACATGCATGTGCTCATGCAAAATCCTGCAAAGGACTAAAAAGGAGAAGGTGCCTCTGGAAGAGGCTTGTGTGGAGCTCCCCAGAGCTGCAGTTGGCAAGTGAGGGATGCATATGTGACCACGAGGGCTGTGCTGGTGCAGATGGGGAACTGGAGGGCCTTGGAAGTGCAGGCAAGTTGACTGTTTGCTTTTTAGAAGGGACTGACAGTGGGGAGGCACAAGGCTAGGGAAATGTTTTTGTTCTTCAAGCCTGAAGAAGCAGGGCTTTGCTGTAATTGAAGGTTTAATTTGATAAACTAGTACTACAAGTAAGGAGAAACGTTCAAAAGGCCCCCATGCTGCCACAGCAGTTTGCCATTATAGCTATTTACTCCCTCCAGTTCACCGAAACTCCGCAAGCCATCGGAGTTAAAAATAACCAGGGAATGTTTTCACCCGGGATCAGTTACCCTGTCTGGTTCACTGTGCAGCTCTGCAAACAACTTCATCTGGCAGGCAGGCTCATTTAACCAGACCTGCACCAGCTTCTCAGCTGTGAGCAGAAAGTGAAGTGTAGTTTTTGGTGAATCCAGATAGGAATGAGTTCAGGAGATAGGAATGTATGCAGAAGGGCACTATTAAAGATAGCATAAAGTACTAGCTGCTGGGACCAGCATGCTTTAATAATTAACTAGATGTTAGCACTGACACATAAAAATGGTGCAGTTGGAGAAAAAAATTAGTGTAACACTCACAAGCAAAGTACTCGACAAAGATCTTTATTCAGGGGACCTATGAGGAGCATTGTTCCTCAGCAGGTTAGCTGTGGGTACACACATTAATAACTATCAAATGTGTCATTTTCCTCGAGTCTTCTGAGCTGGAAAATAAACTTGAGCTTCCACACAGCTCACCAGCAAATTATTTTTCCAGTCCTGTTCAGAGTATTCTGTAACTGTAGTGATATAATATGCTGAGTCACCAGTTATATTTGCTTAGGAAAAGACATTTTAAAATCATTTTTGTTACCGTTTCGAGTTTTTCTGGCAAAACTAATGTGCCCAGCTCATATTGCAGAGCATCTTCAGTATTCCTCATTTGAGCAGACATAAATCTGTAAACCTGCAAGCAAATCTGAGTGTTTTGCTTCATACGTGATAAGTAGACCATGAAATGGTAGACTGCCAGTGATAAATCTGTGTGAAAAATCTGGCATCTTTGGGTAGAAAAGTGATCTACTAAATTTCTTCTGTTATTAGACTTGTTCTGTGCAAGGAAAATAAGTGGGATTACAGTAATATGCACTGCTTGAGGTAGGGAGTTTCTTAACTGTGTGTCCATAACATTTCTGTGATTCTCTCCTTTTAAGAAGGTGGTTTATAACCATGTAAAAAAGTACCTGTCTATAATATACTTGCATATGTGCTGCCAGCTCTACTGAAAAAGCATGCAGTGTTTTCCTCTAGTAGCTCACACTAACAAGGCTTCATTAGCAAAATCCAATAAAGAAATGGTGATGTATTTAAAAGGATTCTGGCTTTGCATGACCTGTATTACTGAGAATGCAATAATGAGTATATTTTAACTTTGTCTTGCAATTTTCAGTTGCTGCTCAGGATTTTTTTCCTAGCAGCTTGTCTTTGAAGTCCTCTAGAAACACAGCATCCTTGCCTTTGCATCCTGTTCTCCTGCCTCCCCTCAACAGACCCAAACTCTGTTACCTCAATCTTGACCATGTCCTGAGAGATTTCCAAGGTGCACCTACATGTGCTGTATCACTTTGACATCCCCTGCTTTGATTTTCCCATAACTGATGTTCCCCCCCTTCTTGTGGAGCAGGTTTGCATCCTGCTGGGAATTCTCAAGATACTGTGGATGGATGCAATATCCTCCTGTGCTCAGCAGCACTTCTGGAGTGCTGCAGTGAATTCTGAAGCCTTTGTCTGGTGGTTGTATACCATGATAAATGTTTTCCAGACCCTTGAATTTGAAAGAGAACCTGTGAGGCTGAGATCCTTCTTAGGACCTGAGCAAGGTTACTAACTGTGCCTTGTTTTACCATCTGGGAGCATTTAAAGGAGACTTTTAAACTGTGGAGGTAATCTTATTTCTGTCTCTGTAGAGGCTTTAAGAGGAATGTTTGTGGTGTTTTGGGGTTTTTTTTTGTTTGTTTCTAGAAATAAATAGTTCTGTCTGTGGCATCCAGTGGACCAACCACTTTGAATGTCTTGCCTTGCTGCTTTTATTGCTGGCTTTTAGCAGGTTGTCACCAACCCACAATGCTGTTGTCTACTTAGCTTTGGGTTGGAGGCTTGTGCTTCCAGCTCTTTTGAGTTGGTTTAACTGCTTCTCTAGCTGTTGGGACAATATTATTTTGTGTTGTACAAGTGATGCTGTTCAATTGCTGCAATAACTGCGTGTTTAAGCTGCGTGCCATACCTGGAATATGGGAGGTTTAATCCTCTGGGGGCACTCTACAATCATCAAGAAATCATCAGAAGGGAGTCAGGCTGCTCACTGTAACTTCCTGAGCATGATTTTAGCATTAAATTTTACATACAAACCAGGCCTTCTGCAGTAATGTAATTTAAGATGCTTCTGCTCCTAGCAGTGTCGTGGTTTGTAACTTGCTCTGTCATACAGCATCAGCCTCGGGGGGAGGCTGTGGAAAGGACCACCAAGGTCCAGGTGGAATTGGTAGAATTCTCTGTAGCTCATGTGAGCCAACAGAGTCATGGCAAGACCCTCGTGCAGGCAGGGTGGGGCTGGGGGAAGGGATGGGATGGACAGGCAGGATGGGTGATGGGGAAGGGATGGGATGGACAGGCAGCGTGAGGGTGATGGGGAAGGGTGGGGATGAACAGGCAGGGTGGGGGTGATGGGGAAGGATGGGATGGACAGGCCAGGG
>VXAC01005860.1:166275-209467 GCA_013399225.1 Rhipidura dahli | reverse complement strand
ATATATGTATATATATATGTGTACATGTATGTATATATATGTGTGTGTGTATATATATATATATATATAAAAACTAGCAATGCATTGGTGGGCTTTGATTCTGTTCCCCATGTTTGTAACACATACAGTCCCTGTAGGCAGCTCAGAGTTTTGGTCATTATGAAAGGTTGAGTTTAACACACGCACAGGAAATGAGCCTTCTAAGACTTATGACTTACATTAAAATACTTTCTAATGCTGGAAGAAAACTCAAAAGAGAAACTACTTGCCTTTAATTGGTAGCATCCACCCTGTCTTTGTAAATAACAGCAGCTTTGCAGCCTGTTAAATGCTGGCAGAGCTGTGTGGTGCTAATTCTGTGATCAGAGGTATGTTCACACTCTGCTACATCCAAGTTAAGCAACTAAAAGAGAAGATAAGGTCTTCTGAAGGGTTTCTTCTTGTCACACTGATGGATTGCCTGTCCAGAGACTTCACCTGTGATTGCTGGAGATCTGAATAGTCCATTATTCTAAGTATGATGAAGTTGAAGAACCTGTTTCTAATCTTTAAAAATGGAGAGAAAGTACTGTGCTTTCCTGTGGTTTTTAGTGCAGAAGGCTGTCTGCCTGTGCATTCCACGCTCTGTTTTCTCTTCACTGAATGCCTTAACCACAAGATCTCTACTTGGTTGAATATGGGAGCGGAAATAGCAGTAGGGTTTTTTTTTTTAAAAAAAAAGCCAACAAAAAACCCCCTCTGATCAAACCCTGTGCATTCTAAAGCTGCCTTCTGAAAGTAAACAAATTGAACGTCTTTGCATACTGCTCACACATTTTAAGATGGCATTTGCTGTACTGCTGCCTCTTTATACCTTTAAATGAAGCATTTGCAGGAGTTCTTTGCTCAAGAAAGCAATCAGATAATGATGTTCTCTACTTATTTGAGACTATATTTTGTTATGTGTGCCTGTCAGACCAGGGAAGAATGTTGTACATGGAAATTTGAATTTAGAGGTCGCTCTGCAGATGAATTTTCTAATGAAAATGAGTGGCTTTAGGTGATGGAATGTGTTCTTGGCATCAGGGTAGGGTAGGCTGTCTTCCCTACTAGATGTATGGTAAAGCCACTTTTTCACATGCTATTAACTGGTTAGTAGCAGGTGAGCAGAGGTTGGAGTTACAGAGTTAGTAACAGTACAGGAGGACTGTGACAAGTAGTTACTCTGGCTAGTATGTTGTGAGTTGCTTATTTCTGTAGATGTTCTGAACTGGGCTTGAGTAATTTACTTTTTAGCTACTCATTTCCTGTCAGTGTGAGCTTGCTTGCAGAGAGAACAACTTGAATTTTGTTTGTTTCTAATGTTTTTGTTTGTGGATTTTATACTTGCTGCATTTCATACTGCAAAAGCTCTTGGGTTGCCTTCTTTCTTTTTGCTTTTGCATGGGTTGTGAGCCCTTCCTGAGCTGTGCCTTCTGCACTCTAGAATCAGCCTCTGCAGGGTTGTGGCCTCCAGAAATGAAGTGAGGAATGGAGGGATTGCTTCGGAGAGAGCCAAAAAGCAAGTAAGAACAGCAAAGAGCTACAGGTCAGGAGTCATGGCTCCCCTCCTGGAAAGCCTTATGGGACATGGCAAGTTGAAAGACTGTAAACTAACACAGTGTGGCTGACTGTGGCATGTAAGTATCATTTGGCATGTTGAGATGATAAACAAAAAGGGCTTTCCTTGTGAGTTGGTTCTAGATTGTAGAGAAATCTAATACTTTCTGTGCTGTTCATGGAATTCATACTAGTACCCTCTTTTCTGACCTTTCTATATGCCTAAAGAATATTGGTCTAACACAGTTTTCAAAGGCAAAATATTTTGGTAATAAACAGAGTTAATTTAGTGGCAGTGGCTGTTCATGGGATGTGTCCTGAAGAAGGCAGCTTACTGCACTGAAGATTTGTTACGAGTTAGTAATCCTAAAATCAGAGAGAGAGACAGCAGCTGCTTCTGGAACCAGCGTGTCTGAAGTGGAGAAACACAGCTAGCAGGATCAAGTTATTTTTCATCAGCCCTTGCCCTCCTTCCCTTAGATCATCCTTGTACATGGTTTAGACAATATGTTTCATGACCTGTGTTCATCTGATGGGCGCCTCTGTTTGCCAGATAATGATGCTTTTCTCCTCAGCTGGTGTCTGTATAAAAGAATAATGTACAGAGAACTCGACCTGTCTCTTCTGATGCAAATGAAGTAAAAAATCATGTGGTCTGGTTGCTCTGTGCAGGCTGGCTTGTAAGTTTAGAAAACAAGTTTATTTGAGAATTTATGTAAATTCTTTGTAAGAATGAGTGCACACGGGGCAGAAGGGAAATCACCTTGCTGGAAACCCCCGAAGCAGACCTTGACTATATGCTGTTACTGGACTAAGTGTCTGAATTTGAACCCTTAGTTTTTAAGTTCACACCTTCAGCAATTTAAAAATCCCAAAGCCTGCCAGTCTTCCTGAGGAGGGGATGATAAATTGGTCAGTTGGAGAACAATGTAGGAGAAAAATAAATTCTTTGCATTTTTAGTGGTGTGCCTTCCTCATTTGCCCTTAAAACTTGAAAGCCTGCTAAAATATTAGATTGTTTTAGTCAGAACAGGAGTAGCAGGAGAGGGAGAGAAGAATTTATTCTATTCAAGTGAAATTGGTTTAGAGAGTTGTTCCTGAAGGTTGGACATAACCAGGACAACTCCAAAGATTTTGCTGTTCTCCTTTTAGGAAATGGCAACAGAAAACTGAGTTCTAATCTGTTTAAATAAGCACAGAAAGTTACAGTTTCACAAAAGGTTGAGAAAGGTACTTTGTTTAACTGAATCCAGCTGAGATACACTGTGTGTAGTCTGATGTTGCTTCTGCCCTCTTCTAGTTGGGATGGAGCATTTCCCTAAAGCAAAGTACGTGGCAGACAGAGCAGGATCCCTCAGCCAAAGTTCTTCCCTTTCTGTTGATGGTTGGTCTGCTAAGCCTTGGGATTCCAGCAAAGGCCATGCTCTAGAGATAGCATCTTGTCAGGATTTGTGTACCTGCAGCACAGATGGCACCCCTGAGGCTTTCAATATGAGGGTCAGGTGAAGAGCAAGGGAAGAGTGCAGAAAGTTTCTCAATCCGATGGAGGTTTGCATGCTCCCGACGGCCTCACGTTCTGTAGGTGCATTTAATATTTTTCAGAGAGTTTTGCTGCTGTACTGTAAAAAGAGCATTTTGATGTTAAAGCCCCGTTTGCTTTATTAATCTCCTTGCTCAGTTACTTTAGGAAAGCTGTGTTTTCAAGCTTTAGATGACAGAACCAAGAGTGGAGAACGACTGTGTGAGCATGTGTGGCTGGGTCGGTATAGGGAGCACTTGTGCTTCAAACAAGGAATTATAACTCCCATTGTTTCACAAGTAAAGGTCTCCACTGGAGAGCTCAGGTTCAGCCTGAGCATCCAGCTCTGGGAGGAAATCAGGCACTGTTTCCCTTCAGCAGTTCATGTGCTTCTGAATGGGAAGTGTTTGCTCTTAATTTGGTCTTTAAACTCTTCTTCCCCTTGGAGGAACTTCACTCACAAATGGATAGAGAACTATTCTGAAACCTGATCAAATGCACTGCTAAATAGGATGTTGGAGAAGAAAAACTAATCCAAGATTTTCAGTGATCCTAAAGTCTATGTGACTCTAGAAAAAGCTTGTAGCTCTTATTGTGAGTTCCTGAAATAATGATGCATTGCCTGTAGATGTGGTATTTGATACAAATCATGTTTTTTTATCTGTTACTTAGAATCAGCTCCACCGTGGGAAGTGGTGGTGCTCAGTGTAAAACTGCTCCAATCTCTCATTTGCCTTCTTTACTGCTGCCATAAATGGCCAGAATGTAAAAACACTTGTTGACTGTGTGTGGTGTTTGATTGTGTAGCACCTCAGCTCAATGTTTGCTCGCAGTTTCTTGATGAGGTTCATCACAGATGTGGCTTTTTGAAATGTGAAAATAGGTGTTTGCACATAAAACTACTTTGTGGCATGAAGTAGATCTTAACATTAGAACAGATCTCCCAACATGCATCTTGAGTGTGCTGTGTCTCTGGGTTTTAGTGGAGTGAGGATGGTCCCTTACAGCAGGTGTTTGGCTTTTTTGCATTAGTTATAAGTTTGGGGTTAATTCTATTCTCACCGAGGTAAAACAGTATTTGCTTTTAAGATATACTTGCTCTAAACATGCAAAAGCCAGGATTAACATCCAGCTGGGTAGGTCCTTCAACTCAAAAAGTCATGTGAAATATTAATCTAACAATCACAGAATCAATTAGGCTGGAAAAGATCTCTGAGACCATCAGGTCCGACCCTCAGCTGATCACCACTGTGTTACCTAGACCATGGCACAAAGTGCCTTATCCAGTCTTTTCTTGAGCATTCTTAATATTACCATCAATGCCATAGATATTAATTAGTTATCTCCATCTTTTTCTACTCCCTTTGGTGCCTATGATAATTCAAAGGAAAAGATAAACTCCCTCTGAGATTTCTACGTGTTTCCCTGCCCTGGGAGCAGGGTGATGCTGACTAAGAGTGGGACTACACCCACAGGTGCAGGGGTGAAGGGGAAGAAGCACTGTGGTTGGTTTTAGTACAACCAAATGTTTTGCTGGTAAATAAGGTTTTTTTTAGATGGAAATTGTTGCTTGCTTAAATGTGTAGACTGACTACTGAGGGCAAAAGCATTCTTAATAAAATTTGAGGGCATCAGTGTGTTTCCATTTGACACCTTTTTGACTTCAAAATCTGAAGTTGCTGAGGCTGAAAATTCTGGCACTGCTTAAGAGCATTTTAATTGTGCTTACTGGGGCTTTAGGATCTCTTCCTTTTCCCTGTAGATCAGCTAACAAGCTAATTTAGCAAGACCGTGCTTATAACCAGTTCTGTGCTACGAAATCTTACTCACATGTCAGGATCAGCAATGGTAAAACCACTCAGTAGCTTCTGGCTCCTGGAATTTGACTCCGTGCACATTTCCCCATGTGTAAGTTGCGACAATATTGGTCACATTGTTCTTTTGAAGCCTTGACTAATTGGGAGGATAATGCTACTCAAGAACTTGCCTGTCTCAAGCTCCCTAGTGAATATTCCTGTTGTGAATGATTTGGCTTTGTGTCTGCCACGCTGCTGGGGTGGGCCTGTGTGTGGTGCTTCTGTGGTGGAACAAAAGGATGGCCATCCGTGCATCTTCTGCCAGGAAAGCATCTTCTGCCCAGAAAGCATCTCCCCTTTGCTTGTCCTGTGATTCTGGTGCTGGTGTGACGTCATGCACGCTGTAAAATAACTCAGGAAAAATAGGTACTGGCCTGTTTGGTGTTCTTCAGCTGAGTATAAGCGAGTGTGGATTCTGGAGGAGGTGCACAGACAGCATCAGGGTTGCCCATAAACTTTGTGTGTCACTCTGCAAATGTGCTGATTGGGAAGTGAGCTCACTGAGTAACCTTGTGCCACTGAGGTGCAGGGTCTGGAGATACTGCAGGGACAGTATGTTTGGGTTGGCATGTGGGACACTGATGCAAAACATGGAGTGGAGCTGTAAATTCTCAGTCTGGTGGTTTGGGTTTCCTTGTTGTTTTTATTTATATTTAGGCTAAAATGTTCTCTATTACCTCTTGTGTTTCTTCTAAGAACTTCAACTGTCTGTCTGCAGTGTAGGAGTTCCAGCAGACATGGCTTTGCTTCTGAAAAGTCAGAAATTAAGTGCTACATAGCCTGTTGTAAACAATCCTCATGCACTGTACTGTGCCTGGGCCGCTTGATGAGAAAACCAGGCTGAGTTACGCTGCTGTCACATGGGAAGGAGTCATAACCTTTGATCTTGAAATCTGCTGCTGGTGGTAGTGAGAGAGACTATGAAGACATTCTTCAAGGACATTAAGATTAAACTGCTCTGCAAGCACTGATTAGGTTGGAAAGGAAAGCATTGTACTCCCCTGGTATCTGTGATGGAAAATACTCTGTATTGCTTTTCTCAAAGTGGTTTGTCCAGCTGAAACTTTGTTTCAGTTACACCAGTCCACACCGCAGGCTCCTTGAACTCCATGTATTGGATTTCTAAGCTTTTGTTCCTCCAGAAACCTGGAATTTTTAGAATAGTGCTATTAGTTTGAACAATTACTTCTGAAGCAGTAGTGTCCACATCTGTGAGACCAGCCTCTGTTTAATATACTTGTGCTTTCTGACAGGCATCGTGCCTCATCATGATCTCAGGTCAGCCAGAATCCCTGAAATATCTGTGTTGGGTATCTCTCTGCTCAGATGGGGTAGGATTTCTCCATCCTGCTCCAAAGGTGGAGTGACTTACCACATTGCTTTGCTAAGTTCAGTTCACAGTGATGAGTCTAGGTTCTTTTTCTTCCCACTGGTCAGAATCGGATCTGTTGAAGACTGTCCCCAAGTAGTTGGACAAAACAAAGCCTTGTGTGCCAGGAAGGTCTGAACACACTGTCCCTAGCGTGAAAAGGCTTACACAGCCTGCTCTACCTTGGAAGAGATTCCCTTCCTTCCTTTTCACTCTCACAATTAGGTGAGTTAACCTGACACCTCAGGTTAGAGGCACGATAAAAAATGCTCTTAAGCTTTTTGTTGTTTGGCTCTAAGTCCCAGATTGAGGTTGTGAGTGCTTCTTCTTGATGTGTCTGGGTTAAAAATCTGATGCTGAAATTTGAATCTCTTGAAAAACTTCACTTGGCAGAGGGGACATGAAGGTTGTGGAGCTTGTTGCTGATTTGGGAGTGAGTGGCATGAAGTGCTTTGTTCTCCATCCTGTTCCCCATGGGAAGTACAGATCACGTGGAAAAAGAAAAAACACCTATTGACCAGTGCAAATTCTCCTTCTTTCTGAGGTTTTGCTGCTTAGTCACAAACTTCTGATAAATGGTTTCGGGCGGCGGAAATCACATTTCCATCTTAGAATGCAGTCTGATAGATGGCTGATATGGATGTGCAAAAAAACCTGGCCTGCAACATGGGACCAGCAGGCCTTGGGTTGATCAGCCTGGCTTGGTGTGGCTTTCGTGCCCTGTCTCTGTGGTGCGTGGAAAACTTTGGAAATTGGTGTGTCAGAAGTGTGTGTTTAGTATGTCATTGCTGTTGGGGTTTTCAGCATGAATTTCTTGTTGGTAGCTTGCCACCTGCAAGCTGTTCAGACACCCTTTCTAAAGGAAAATCACCCAGTGTGTTTTCATTTTAATTGATTTTGCAGCACATTTTACCATTGTAATATATGCACAATGCAGCTTCTGATGTTGGCACTCCTGAGTGATTAACACACTTTGAAGGAGTCCATTATTTCATGGGTAGGCAACCAGTTATTTCATTATCATTTGAAACTGTCATGCTCCAGGATAGCTGCTATGTGTTTTACTGAGTTGGGTGAGGATCTGGGGGGAAGGCTAGTGATTATTAGCCTTGCTAATGAAAATAGATGGCTAAATAACACTTAGACAGCTGTAATTTCAGCATTCCTGACACTTCTGGTTATGACACTTTCCAAACTTAAAGATAATAGTAATTGTCTGCAGTCTGCAAAATTAGTCTAGACAGTCTAATCTAAGGCCAAAAGGTTGGAGTTGAATAAATATGTCATTTGGGCAAATAAAGCTATTAGAGCTGTGCTTATCTTCTTGACGCAATAGTTCTTATTAGCTATAAGTGCTATTTTATAGCTTTTTCCTAAATAATTGGCTTCTAATGATCAGTCAACAGATCTTTGAAAAATTAAGCACTCTAGACTTTGCTAATGAAACGGAATGTTTTTATGTTGGATATTGTCCAAGCTGGTGTTCAAAAATTCCATGGAATTTACTGGTAATAGAAAAAAACCCACAGGACAGGAACTAGTGTATTGCTATCAATGTCTACAATGATCTGGCAGTGTAAACAAAATGTGTTACTGGGTCTGAAAGAGTCACCTCAACACTTCTGTTTTGAAGCAGAATGAGTGGTATGACAAAAACTTCTGGAAGTTTTCATTCTTTGGGTTCAGTCCCTGCTTGGCACTTAAATATTTAAGCAAATTGTGTATTAATAAAGTAGTTGTGTATATTAAAGTTGCATGAAAAGGCATCTTTTGGTGATATCATATGAACTTTATTAAGGTGCCTGGACATATAAATGTGGTTGGCATGGCTAGTACTTATTTAGATGAGGGGTTTTTATAATTTTTAGGTGGCAATTTGAACTTTCTGATCTCTTGATCATCCTGAAGGCAGCAGGGAGTTGTAGTGGAATGTCAGGACTGGGGATGATGAAACCTCCCTCTGTCTCTAGCAGGAAGTTGGTGTAGTTTGCTTGTATAGTGAAATACTAGCCTAGAAATATTTAATCCTAGCTTGACTCATTCTAGAAAACTGTAGGCTCTGGGTTTAGTGGGCTAGTCAACCTGATTGTTTCTCCCTCTCAAACAAATGTTTTAAGAGGAAGAATGTGGAGAATTTACCTTCCTCAGGCTTTCTGCTTGACTCTTTCTGATGAACCCAACAGAATAAGGGAAGTATTAACTTCTGAAAGTTTTGATCTTAGCTTGCTGTGGAGTCCCAGGGATCAAACATTTTCAGGTACTTAAAATGGGAAATAGAGCTGCTGGAGTGCAGCTTTGTTTTACTGGCTTGTTGGGCTAGAAGAACGTCTTACTTTAATTAATTCAATTAATGTGATTGTTTGGCTCCAAATGCCCATAACCTAAGCTAGACAATCAGCAGAGTCCAAGTTCATCAGAGTTATGAAGTGGCTTCTTTGTTAATAGACTGGAAATGCCCTGAACATGGCTCTCCTTGGAGCCACTAAGCTCAAGTCTGTTGCTGGCTGTGTTGTACTTAGGTCTAAGTTACTGAAGAGAGATTTTAATTGACTCTAAGTCTTCTCCTCTTACTTATACTTAGTTTATAAACCAAAATCTCTTAAATCACACTGTATATCATGAGGTGTTCTAATGATTTCCTGTGTATGAGAAAAGGTATCTGTAAGTTCTGCCTCACCAGGGGATTTTTGGAGCCTTACCTTACTTTTTCTCATACAGCTGTAGTCCCCATTATCTGGTTATACACAGTCCTAAAATCAGATATGTACTTTTTAAATAATGCCACTGCCTTCTTGAGAAAAAACTTGAATTCATCGTGAAGAGCTTGTGTGAGCTGCTAGTTTGAAAAATATCTAAACATGAGAAAACCTTATGGATGAAAAGATAGAGTGTCGTGAATGTTTGAAACATTCCTTGAATTAGGAGTGGTTAAGATGAGGAAGATGAAGTACCTGCTCTGTTCATAGTTCCTGTACATATTTACTGTGGAGCAAAAATGAAATGAAATTAAATCAAGACTCAGCTATGCTTGCAGTGTAGAGTGTGCTTTACAGTCAGACATGTTTCAACTTGAGAAGTTGCAGAGCTGCCTTCAAAGAATTTTGTCGGTGCTTACTGGCATTAAAGGGCATTAACTGAAGGCATTACAAAGAAGTCTTCTCAGACAGTGAAAGTGCACCTTCTCTGATCTTGAGCAATGAAAGCTGCACCACCAGGAAGTACTCAAGAGGCCAAAGCTTAGTGCACACATTGCCTAAAACAGCTCTCTGTGTGAGTATGCTTGGTGTTTGGTGTGGTTTGATTTTGAGATGTTTGAGAATTGTAAATTGGAGGGAAATGCTCACGGGCTGGGGAGCTGCTAATACCAAGCTGCTCTCCTGTGGGGAGAGCTGTAAGGTGGGAACTGAAAGGAGACCTAAGCATGCTGAAGGTTCAGTATGAGTTTGAAAGGAGAAAGCTGTCTTTAAAAAGTATCAGTCTGCTTTCTTTTAAGCAAGTAAATATTTTAAAAGTTGTTCACATGTATTACAAAATATATATGAAAAGAATACCCACTCTCATCAGTATTCACATTAAGTTAATGTAGCCAGCATCCACTCTGTCCATAATTTGAATCATAGAATTCTTTAGATTGGAAAAGGCATTTAAGGTCATCAAACTGAGGCTGTACTGGCATCTGATGTTGTGTTTAAGCTTGGCAGGGTGTTAGCAAAAGGGCACGTAACTTTTCAGAAAAGTAGTTTTAATGAATATTCTTGAAACCTCTTGAGCATGCACTGAAAGGCTGTCTTAGTCAAAGTGTCAAAGGCACTTTCTTTTCCCCAAGCAAGTCTACTGTCTCTGGGGTTACTTTTTTCCCCACTGGATCTTGTAATTATCTGTTTAGCAGTTATACTCTCCACTTTTTTACCTGTGAACCCAGGCTACTTTGCCAGCCATGCCTTTGGCACCAGGTTTGAGGGAGGAAAAAAAGGGTGGGGTTGGAGCAGGTAAAGCTGCTTTATTTTGAGTAGCAGTTAGGTGAAGGGCAAAAATTAGCAGACAGTTTTTTAGACGTGTTGAAAGGTGTAAGAGCTGATGGATGTCCCTTGTCAGTGCACAAAAGGCAGTTTGATTTCAGTCTTTGATATTCCTGAGTCTTGGTCCACTGGGTGACTGCAGAATAAGTTGATGCTCCAGAACCAGTCTGGCTCATAAATCTATCACACAAGTCAGTCCTGCTCAACTGGGGATGAAATCTGAAATTTCCTAGCATGCAGCTATCTGGAGAAACACTTGGAAATGTGTGTTTGTGGATACAAAGTTCAAGTGTTCATTTAGGAAATGCAAAAATTAGCGGTGCATAGACAGAATTAGTTACATGTGTTAGTGTTCAAATTTAAGACACTTTGCCCTCCATACCCTTTCCCCCTTGAGTCCCCCCCTACACCCCCCATCCTATCTCATCTTTGCCCACACCTGTGAGGGGAGCAAAACCAGTTTTGTTATGAGGCACTCTGGGCAGTGAGCAGAACACAGCCCATACAGAAAGGAGCCATGTTCTATTTAGCTATGTGCACTAAATATGCCCAAGCACTGAACACAGTTTTCTTAGGAGTTTTCTTTTTCTGATGTGCTCACTCAGTGATGAGTGTCCATGGAGGGAGGGGACAGAAGAGTTTGTGGCTGGGTAGTAGGACTCACTCACATTTTTAGTGTTTCCAGACTGAGCACAAATTTTGACAATCCTTGCATTGCATAAAAAATTCAAGGGGAAGACTTACCTACACTTAACCAAGTCAGGTGTTTATTTCTGTATCCTACTGTCTCTTCTGTCACTGAGCTGTGTGTTGGCAGGGGAGTAAGCTAATGGATGTACTCTAAGGCTGCCATGGCTTATACAACAACTTTGCATTTTCCATTATGATTTTCTTCTTTGATAGAACCATTAATGTTTGATTAAGCATGTACTTAATCATAAAGTTTGGTTTTGTACAAATGTGTATTACTATTTCTTCAGGAGCAAATAAAAATTCTCAGCTTGTGTATGCATTTCCAAAGGGCTTGGCTTGTACATGTCTCATGTCATCTTTCACTGTCATTTTCTTCAGCTTAATCCTCTTCTCTCTTTGTGCCTCAGTTTTCACTGTTCGTGAGACGAAGTGTTTCACATCACCGGGTAATGGCAGTAATTGAAGTTACAAATGACATCTGCTTCCCTGGACAGCCATAACAACGCTGACAGTACACATTAGAGCAGTGGGAAGTAGTGCAAATTGAGGGAAGCATCACTGATCACTTGCAAGCACTGACTATCTTTTAATTTATATTTCTTGGAAGAAAGGAATGGGTGCTGTTAGTGTTTGTATAATTAAATGAAAGAACCTCTCGAAGATTTGTAGGAACATGGGATGATTGGATGATGACACACTTGGCCTTGTATAGCATGAAGCAGTGTTCTAGTCATTATTTCTTTAGTCTGGTCTTCATCAGGATAATTCTAGGCCTTTGGTCTCCTGTTCTCCCAGTGTTCAGCACCAAAATACTTGCCCTCATTCTGTAAAGTGTGACTGTTTATGCCAGCAAAGCATACTGAATGCAGTCCTGAACACTTGTGTTTGAAATGGTGCTGGGTTGCTCCTGCAGCCCTTTTCTGGTAATGGTTTGGACTCTGCACAAAAGCTTTTCAGAGGTGGCACTTCCTGTCATCAGCCCCAACAGCACCCACCCCTGCTTCCCCAGCACCAGCCAGTTAAACCTGTCTGGAAATACTGGGTCCTAGTGAACCACCTGCACTTGGGGAGGTGTGTGTTTACTATGGGAACAAGCTTGTCAGAGACTCTCTGATTAGTGGTGTGCTTTTGGTTTGTTTGGGTTTTTCTGTGATCCAAGTACTTGGGGCTCTGCAAAATGCTAAGTTTGTGTGTTTTGCTGTGTCTGCTCCTTTGTTCTGGAATGCAGACTGGGTTTATGTTTGCTTCTAGAAGTCAGGGGTTTTTTTCCTGCGTGTTTTCCTTGTTTTCTAGCCAGCCAACTCAAGGACTCTACAGAAATGTGCTGTGAAAGGAGGTACTTTTAAGCTCTTGAGGTGCTGAGGCCCTGAGCTGCTGCTTTGCCTGATAACCCCTTCTGCTGGGCAGGCTAGCTCTGGACAGGGCAGCATTGTGCTTGGGCAAGGTGACAGCTTACTGCCACCCATCCTCTAGGAACTTGCCTGTGGTGACATAGAACCTGTCTGCTTGCTCCTGCAGGGACAGGAATGAAGATTAAAACTCATAGAAATGGTGTCTCCCCTGCTTTGCAGCCTGGAGGAAGACACAATATGTCACTGGGGGCATCTTAGTATAGACTTGGCTGTTCTGCCCCTCTTAGGTAGAAGAGTTGAAGGCAGAGGCTTATAAGATTTTGTGGGTGGGAAAACAATGAAAGTTGCAAACTGAGTTATGCAGTCAGTCATTTAGATCTTAATTCATGGTCTGGGAAGGCTTTTGTGGTGCATCCAAGTACCTCAAACAGAAAGCTGTCCACTTATGGCCCTACTAACTAACCATGGCACCGGAGTTCTGGTCTTAACCTATGGCCCTGACTTTGCCTATGGCTTGGAAAGAATGTCAGAAATACTCACTTAAATGAAGATAACTTAGGTTTTTATCTTCTTCTGGGTGAAGTATTTCTGATGTGATCAATGTGGTGTATGGTAGGGCTGTAGCTAATAGTGCTGTTTGTTATGTGCCCATGGTGAAGACCTGGCAGTGCAGGGGGGGAGTTGGGCTTTACATTGGTGGAGTGGATCAAGAGCAGACACGTTCTTGGTGAAGTTCAGGGGAAATGAGCTAAAACCTAGAGAAGAGATGATAGTGTAAAAGGCAGGCAAAGGAGAGACTGCCAGGAGAAATGCTGTGTCAAATAGCACAGCACCAGGAGATGGCTTGGGATCGTATATTTCAGGTATTTGGGAATGTATTCAAGGCTAAAGCTGAAGCTTTGGTGTTGGTGGATGCTACACATGTTTGTCTTAAGGTCTAGCATAAAAATTATAGCTAAGGAGGATTTTTGGGCTGTTTGTAAAGCTCAAATTGTAGATGCTTATTTAAATCCAGAGCTGGTCTGTAACTGTAGCTGCAGGGTGGAAACCCATCTATTTCCTTGCCTTTACTGGGTTTGAACCAAAAACTTGAAACATGTGGAAAAAATTTAACTAAGCAACCAGTGGCTCTTTGAAACTTTATGTGTATGTTTAGTAAATACAGATGGTGATTATAGAGACAGCAAGGATGAATATATATTTTGGCATGTACCTCTCCTTTAACTTACTCAGAGTGGTGTGCTCTCACTGTGCTGGGCTGCCTGTCACTGCAAGGCCTTCAAGCTTGGTGCAAAGAAAAAGGGAAGAATGTCATTCCACCAACCCCTGGCCTGCAGCTTAGAGCAGCTTCCTGTCAACAACATCCTTCTTCTCTCCCACCCTAAAACATAAAAGCAGAAAATAAAGTTATCTCGTGGCTTCTCGGTTTGTGAACTGTTGATTGCTTTATGAAGGGTGAATGTGAGCAGCTGCATAAGAGCTGTGAATTGGCACTGGGGGTTCCCATCAAGGGTGTCTTTGCACAGTTGTTTTTATTAATTTATGGAGTGGGACTCAAGCTCGTAAGCTAATGGAGGAATTCCTCTGTGTGTATTAAAGGCAACATAAGAATGGAGGAAGATGGTAAACTTAAGAGCAGCTTTTCATATCTTCTCCTTACCAAGAGACTTGAGTGGTAGAAACAATGATTTAGGGACTGCTATTGCCTAAAACAAAGACTGCCAGAGCAGGATTGTGTATCGTGTCATTGTTTCTATGCACTGCATGTGGAAACTCCTGTGAAGGTCAGGAGATAGTTTGAAATGTTTTGTAAGATGACAAGTGTGTATATAGGAAGGGATTTTCATTTCACTGGGTGGGTTGCCCAGCTATGAGTGATGTGGGGATGGGGATTTTTATGTTCTTTTGGTTTTTTCCCCTTTGCAAAAGTCCCTGGCAGTGGGCTTTCCCGTCTCTGGACTCGATTGCCTCAGCAGTCTTAGAAAGAGAAAACCTAGAAAACCTGTTGCATAATATTCTGGGTAAACTGAATGGTTGATGAGACTACTGGGCTCAACTTCTCATTTCCCTTCTAGGAGATGGGTGGAAAGAGCTTTGATTTTGCTGGTGATTAAGGGAGTGGTGCAACAGGAGAGCATGTTCAAGTTACTATCTCCTTAGAAGAAATTTAGCTGCTTCTAATTATTTCCTGCAGGCAGTGGCCAGCTGCAGTGGGGCCAGCTGAATGAGTCGTGGTGCTCTGGATTTGTCAGAGAAACTCAACTGCTGCTGGAAGAGCAGATCTGACAACCTGGTCTGTGTCAGGCCAGCCTAGAGAGCTGTGCTGTGTGTTCTGTGCCAGCTCCCATCCCAGGCTCCTGCTGTAGCTTAGCAGGGTGACTGCTCTGAGGTGTCAGGGCTTGCACAGGCAGCTGCCATAAAGGAGACAGCGGTAGGCTGGGTATTCCAACACTCTGGGATCTGCTTGCTCCTCTGATTTGTCTGGACTTGGCATCAGTTTGAAACCAGTAGGTTGTTGGTGGTTTGTGTCTGCTGGAACTGTGCTCCTGTTGGGCTTTTAAGCAGTTCTGCCACAAACTCCTTGACCTTACAAAGTTATTTATGCTGGTGTAGGGTCTCGGGCTTGCTGGGTGTGCAGGCGCCTTGCCTGGACTGCATTCAGGAGTGAAGGGATGGCCTCATGGAATGTTTCAGGATATGCTCTGCCATGCCTTAATACTTTAAACACTGCCTGAACTGCAGTAGGAAGGTCCATTTCTGCTCAAATGGATAAATACTGTGTCTGCTACATCTAAATTTTGTAAATCAGCCCTGACTGAATAAGGTCTGCAAGCTGTGGTTGTTGTGTTTCCTGTGGCACACGGTCCCAGTGCAGTCTTTTGGGAAGACTCCTTCAAAACCAGCAGCTGTTTCAGGCACATAAGTCTTGTCCAGTGCCTGGAGGTAAACCACAGCACTAATTACCTTGCAAACCTCTCCTGTAGTGGCTGTGACAGCAGATTTGGCAGCGCAGCTCCACGGGAGGGAAGAAAATACTTGTAAGAGCAATTGTTACATGGGGGAGCTCTGGCATCTGCTCATTCTGAATTTGACATGTGGCTGATGCTGGATCAGGGCAACTTAATCGTGTTTTTTTGAATAATTTTTTTGAGGGAGGAGCCATGTTCCATGTCTCTGTACCTAGTCTTGCACTCTTGCTTTGTGTGTAGTTGTTGAGGTTTTATTTCTATTTAAAAAGAACAAACTAAAAAGGGTGGAGGGAATCACAGAAATGCCCTGCAGATTACAGAACATGCTGTAGTTCTTGGCCCTTGGACAGATAATGAGGAAAATAAGAAGAATTCCTCTGAGATCATGATGGCTTTCTTTTTCTGAACTCTCTTAGTGAAAAATATTACCCTTGTTGAAGATAAACTTGCTGCTTTAGGTATTTTGCTAATAATGATTCATGAGAGTGAAATAAATCAATTCCAAATTCTCCTTTTTATTTAAAAGCTGCTATCCTTTACCATTTTGTAGATGTAAAGGTTCAGACAGTAACTTTGAATTCTGCAGGATGGAGAAATGAAAGCTGAAGCTGGAGAGGGATAGGGAGTAATTTCAGAGTGCAGGCTTTATCTTCCATGGTTCAGTCACCTAATGCCTTTTTATACATATCACTTTCTGTTTCCTTTATGGAACAGGACTTAAATTCCCTTCCTTGTGATTATCCCTTTAAAGTCAGGTTCTGTAAATGATTTTATTTATACATCTGTATGTTCACAAAAGTTTCTCATCCATCTTTCAAGGTTTGTTAAAGGCCACAGAAGAATTGAGACCTCATTTACAGTTTGTGTAAATTCATTCCTCCAAGTCTGTTCTTAAGCTCCTGGATAGCACATTTTGAGTCATGGATAGAGGCAAAAGAAAAGATGAGAGCAGTTTTGAAGGCTAAATTTTTTCCTCTTCAGCTCTTAAAGGGAAGCAAGGTAAAGGGATGACTTGTAGTTGAAAGAGCTTCTTGTTCTGTGATGAGCGTTCTGCTGCCTGTAGATAGGCACTTTGGCTGGGAATCCTGAAGTTTGTGTGCTGCACTTGGGACCCCATGCCTGTTGGCTTACTGGAGCTTTTTTGGTAGTAGAAGGCTTGTTTGGGGTTTTGTGGGGTTGTTTTTTGTTTGGTTGGTTCGGTTTTTGTTTTGTTTTTATTGGTGTGGGTGGGGTTGTGGGTGGGATTGAAACAAGGTGACTCTTTAGCCTGGGTGCCATCGATGCAGAGCTGTGTAGGTGTATCCTGAGAGGACCCTGATGTCTGCTTAAAATGCAAAGGAGCTGTTCAGGGTCCCTGCTCTTGGGGTCAGCAGCTTTTCAGCGTGGTGCCAGATCTAAATGAGCAGATCAACAGCAAGCTGTACAAACTGCTGCTGCAGCCAAGTGCCGATGGCTGTGCTGTGTGAGTGTAGGTTATATATAGCATGCACAGCTGGTCGAGTGTGCTGCAACTGCTGAGGTGCTTCTCCCAGCAAGGCAGCTGCAGCTCAGTCCATGAGCTCTGCTGGGGAACCCCTGTCCTTGCTGCTAAACCACGAGCCTGGCATGGACATGTCCAACTGGTGGGGTCAGCTGGGTGCAGTCAGGACAGCATCCTGCAGCCTGCCCTCGTGGGCAGCTCCAAAGCCAAACTGGACAAGGATGAACACAGCCACATAAATTACCTGCCAAGAGCAGAGTTAACTGTGTGCTGCACTGTCAGTGGTGTGTCTGGAGAAGGATAGTGGGCTACTGCTGTGATTTCAGTTCTTCCTTTTATCCCCCTTTCTTTTTGTTTAGTTTTCCCAACCCTGACATCTGTTAACTTGACTTTGGTAAATTTAGAGGAGCAGAGTGGTGACTTGTTGCTATCTTTGAGTTTGTGGGATGGGAAAGGTGCCTCAGCAAGGACAATGAATTTTGACATGGATAAGGACCTGTACCCTGGCTTTGGTGCTATCTTCTTAATGCAAGAACAAGGTCCCTTTTTCTTCTCATCCTAGGAGCCAATATGTAGTTTTGAAGCATTCCTGATTCCTTAGTGGCCCCCAGAACTGAGTAATGTACACAGGTGGTACTCCTTCAGCTCTGCACAGTGAGGGTAGTGCACAGATGGGAAGGAATTTGATCAGGGTTCAGATTTGTTATGCCACTGTGCTTTTGTTTTAGGTGAAGATAACTTTACTGTGACTTCATGCAAGATAAAACTTCATCCTTTGAATGTTAAACTTGTCTTCTGATGGCATTGTCAACTCACTATTCAATACCAGGTCATCCAGTCTCTAGAGAAATGTGCCAGAACGTGCTTTGCTTCACAGTTGGGTTTATAAGCAACAGCCAGGCAGTGTCTGGTGAAGTCTTGTGCTTAGGCCATGGCGGGCACAGGCATTTCATGGCTTCTTCTGCTTTCAGGGGTTGTCTTTCTGGAGGGTGTAAGTGCTTAAAGTCATTAAAACCAGGAGAGAAATCCTGGGAACAAGGATGATCCAACAAACTTTATTCAGTTTACAAACTAAGTGCCACTTGTGCTTTGTGGAGCTGTTGCTAGAAATTGTTTTAAAACTGCTGGGGAATTCTAGAAACAGCTGAGAAAATCCTGGTACTTCCCAGAAATTGCTGGCTCTGGGAACAGGGGAAGAAGTCCTGTAAACTTGAGGCTTCTAAAGAGCTTCTAAACCCTACAAAAGTTCAGAGAAATTATGAGAGACCTTAGGAATTCTTAGAAACTGAAAGCTTCTAGGGATTCCTGAGAAATTCTAGTAGTTACCAGTAATGTCTGGAAAATGTCAGAAATGCTGTGGGAATCCACTTAACTCAGTGGCTCTGCTAATAATCTCTACAATTTATAAGGAAAAGGAAAGTCATTACCAGTTATCTTTGGATGGAGTGTCCAATGGCTGTACATGGATAAACATTCTCATCTTCCTTCAGCTCTGGAGTGTCCACTTTGAGCATCTCCCTCAGTGAGTGTCCTGTGTGTGTGCTTGTCTAAGACACAAACCTGTTTTCTTCCCTGCAGTCCTACTTTGTTACGGATTATGACCCAACCATTGAGGACTCCTACACCAAGCAATGTGTGATAGACGAGAGAGCTGCACGCTTGGACAGTAAGTAGCCCACCCACAAAACTGGGATTCAGAATTCATATCATTCCCAGCAGTTATACCTGGGTGACATGGTGGAATAAAAACCCACCTCTTTGCTGCCTCTCCCAAGTGCAGTGCAAATGCCTGGCTTTAAAAATGTCAGTTCTGGCATGTCGGTGATCTCTTTATGGATAAACCAGCAACCCTCATCCCTGTGTATCTGTGAGCATTTTCCATCCTTTTCAGCTGGTCAGGAATTAGCAGAAGTGCTCAAGTGTTTTGTTGTTCAGTTTGTTTGGTAGGTCTTGAATTGTTCAGTCAGTGCAAGAACTTGTTGAGAATATTAGAAAAATCTCCAGTAGAATATGTGGAAAGTGGTTTCTTCTTAGCTGTAATGCATAGGAGAGGTTCTCACAATATCTTACTAGGAATAATTTTTTTTCTCAGTCTATCAGAACATCAGAAATGTAGTAATCCATGTTTTTGCTTATGTTCAGTTCTGGATACAGCAGGACAAGAAGAATTTGGAGCCATGCGTGAGCAGTACATGCGGACAGGGGAGGGTTTTCTGCTCGTTTTCTCTGTCACAGATAGAGGAAGGTAAGCCTGAGGTCAAATTATTAAAACAAACCAGTTTTAATTATTCTTAAATTACACCTTATCCTTTACTGAAATAATCTCAGAAACATTAGGTATGCATTCTCTTTTAGAATCAAGATGTGGTGCTCTTTCAGCACTGATGAAAACTGATTTTGAACCAATCACTTTGTGAAAGTATCTGTTTGTTTCAATACACACAAAAAAAGACAGCTCTATTCAAGAACATTATTGCAGTCCAGAATACCTTAATTTTCTTGGAAGTGACTGGTATTCAGTCAGTTGTTAAGAATATCCCTTTGCCATGTGCAGCATCAAGTTAGCTGGCTCTGGGTTTCTGAGTGGGCTTAGGGTATGTGCCTGCACTCTTTTGCAGGCAGTGGTACCTCTGCTTAGTCCCAGGCACTGACTGAATGGCTGCAGAGTGGAGATGAAACATCATCTTGGAAGCTCATGGAGAGCTATGCTTAGTGGCATACATCCCTTCTAGCTCACCTTTGCATGACGTGCCTGACTACCTAATTGTTTTTAATGTGACTTTTTTACTGATGATCATCTTGCTTCTAAATTTTAGCTGGCAAATTAGGTGTAAGTGCCTTCAGACTACATGTCTGGAATTAAATGCAGTGTCTGGGAAGGCTACAAAGGATATGTGATTGTCTGAAAACATCTGTGCTGAAGGTCCTTTTGTAGGGATGTAGCTTTAACAATGTTTACTTGAAAGCAGTGATTTGTTTATTCATTCCCCAAAAATCCTTGCTTAGGCCAGAATTAGCTTTTTTTAGTATACTATCCTGGAAGAAGTTTTCTGCTCTGCTCACCTTTCCTTCAACACTGCTGGAATATTCCTTACTGCTTGAACAGCATCAGTACCCAATAGAACTTTGTTGGTAACTGGAAACCTTTCTGATGATTTAGCCCTGCCATTTCTCTGTTCTAGAAGAAACAAAACTTTTCAGCTTTGATAGCTTCCCCAAAAATTCCTAGAAGTGGCCCTGGAGGTTGCCAGCTGAAGTATTGATCACCAGGATCTCTGTGCTGTAGTTTGAATATTCTAGATGGAGTAGAACTCCAGAGTCAGTATTTGTAGCATGGACTATGGTTGCTTGATCCTCTGCCCCAGGTCCCTGTGGATTGAGCCACAGTGAGTGTTTTGCTCACCCTGCAGCCCCACCTCAGCCCAGTGCAGAGGACACTGCTCACTTGGGGATTTTTTAGTTTGAGTGTTGAATGGTTCTCTGACTGGTCATGCTGTGAGTCTGGAGTGCCTGCAGCTGTCTGTGCTTGTGTGTCATAGCAGGGCAAGTCCAAAGAGGTGACTCATCATTTCTGAACTTTAGCACAACCTGGGAGTCTATGAATTAGTGCACTGATGCTCTGCTTGTGTTCTTTCACAGCTTTGAAGAAATCTATAAGTTTCAGCGACAGATTCTTAGAGTGAAAGACCGCGATGAGTTTCCAATGATTCTCGTCGGTAATAAAGCAGATCTGGACCAGCAAAGACAGGTAATTCATTTGCTGTTAGTTACTGCTCACTTTCTTCCAGAAAATTCAGTTTTTTCCCCAAAACTAAACTTCCTCCCAGAATGGGAACAAACAAATGAAAAAAGTTGTTCAAAAAAAAGTCCCCGAACAAAGTAATGCCAGTGCAAGAAACTACAGTTTTTGTACTTGAAGAACCTTAAGAGCATGATGGCATTCCATACACAGCACATCTTCTGTCTGACTCAGTGGGGTTATGTTGAGACCAAATCTATTCACAGAGCTGAGAGCTTTCTGTCATGACTTGATTACTCAGGCATGAACGTGTCTAATTCCTCGGTTCTGGTACTGGCCTCTGCACTGTGCCAGCAGAGTGCATTCCAACACTAACTCCAATGATCCTTACTCTTCAGTGCTCTTGCTTTTACCTTTCACTGCTGTTAGATCTTGATTAGTAGTTGTTCACTGCTTTCTCTTTGGCCACTCTGCATAAGTGACTTAAAGCTTTAAAAGTTGGAAGTACAGCAATAGAATTTCTGTTATATTTATGTACCTTGAAGTTTTGAAACCGATAGTTTTCAATCTCCCCTCTAGTCACAAGACAACTTAGAAGGTTTAGTTTAGAATGATTTAAAGGACCTTTAAATGTTTTTTCCCTGGTTGCTATTGATTTTTAATGAATCAAACTAATTTGAGCTGAAATGAAAAAAATCTTGCTACAGCAGCAGGAAAGGAACAGATGTCAAACTTGTATTTTCATCAGCAACTAATCTGAGAAGCTTAATGTTTTCTCTTGAGACAGTAAGATGACATCTAAAGTTTGGTAGCAAGCACATGATTTTCTGAGAAGAAAATAAATATTACTAAAATCGGTGTAATTGTTTTAAGAGTTTCACAAGAAATACACAGCTTAACAAGCTCACTGGGTTGTATGTGCACTGTTGAATTACAATTACAGCACAAAAAAGTTCCTGTTGAGCATGGTCCCTTGACTGTCACAGCCTCTTAATCTCAGAAGCTGTGTAGGGAGATCATGGTAAAATTAAAAGCTATGCTGGAAGATGCTGCCTTGAAAGAACTTCTCACAGAAGTAGCTCCCAAACCCTTCAGAAGTAACTCTGAGTACTCACACATTCACAGAACAGCCTTTCCCTGAGACAGAAGCATAATTTTTTCATTCTTCAGTTACCAACATGTCCCCATAAGAATTCCCAGATTTAACCTTGCAGGTGCTGGAACATATGTACTTTATCTCCTGCACAAACACTGTCATGGAAATGATGGAGATGAACTGAACTATTCTGCTAATTGTAGTTGCTGAAGGGCAAACATCCCGATGCTTTGGGAGGGAATAATATCCTTGCTGTCAGCCCCAGCTGTCAGGATACCTGCAAGTGTAGTTGGTAATCCTGTGTGTCCATTTCTAGAAACAGCTGTGAACTTTGTTCTCTTTCCTCCACCCACCTCGTGTTGTTACACCACGTCTGCTTCTCCTTTATAGGCAGAGAGGTGCCTGTCACCTGTTCTGCTGGTCCCTCTGTCCTGTCCCAAGCTGCTTTTTCAGGTGGTGGTGGCCTGGAACACAACCAAGTTCAAAGCAGCTTTTTTCAAATTGCCTAACTTTGCAATTTTGCTGCTTATATCAGTACATGTATCCAAAATCTCCTGTTGTTTTTTGTGGCTATATTAATTGCCTTCATTGATTAGATGCTGACAGGTATAACTCTTTGGTGCTCTCACTCACCACTTACATGCCACTTGGTGAACTTGGCACTCCCATCATAAGCTGAGGCTTAGGCAGATGTGGCTGAGAGAACACTTCTGGTTTTGCTTAAACAGCTACCTGTGTGTTGGTAACTCTTCCCTGCCCCTTCCCTGTCACATGGGGTGTTTCACTTGGCCTTAAGTCAGTGTGAAGGAATGGTTTAGGGATGCTGAGCTGACATAATTGGTCCCCACAAGGGAGAGGCTCCACTCCCTCTTGACTTCACATTCCCACTCTTTCCTTTGCTGGCCCCAGATCTCACTTGAAGCACTTCTGGAGTTGAATCATCTCTCTGGATGGGGAGGAGCAGGAATGGCTTCCTGGGACCTGTGCGAGCTAAATCAGCTTGCAGAAGATTTGAGTGCCAGCGCTGGGAGCATGGGAAGGGGTGGGACTGTGGCTTGGAGCAGAGCAGGGAGGAGTTGGGGTGGGGGGAAGCAAGTGAGACCTTGCCTTTTGGCAGCAGCAAGCACTGAGATGTTATCAGCTGGGTGTTAAACAGAGGGGCTGTTTCTGCTCCATCCTGTGAGCTCTCAGTACAGCCATCCGGTCACTGAGGGGACCAGCTTGGTGATCTGACTGAAAGCTTGTCAACGAGTCCTGCCACCAACTAAACCCACTAGTCCAAAAGTGAGGAAGCACTTCAGCCTGAGAAGCAAGGCCATCCTCTCTGGCTGCAGGTTTCTTGTGCAGGCAACTACCATGGGAGGTCTGGGTCAAAGGCAAGAGTGCTGGGGGGTAGGATGTGTGGGGTATCCCCAGGCTGTAACCTGTGGGCAGAAGCATGGCAAGGGCAAGTCCTCTGCCTTTTTTACACTTTGCTGATGTGTCAGGCCTCAGGCATCACCAGCCACCTGCTGAGCCAGGCGAGTGTCACACTTATCTTTTACTTATCTGCTTCTTTCTCTCTTAACTTCGTTAATCCTAACTGTACATTTTTCAGGTTCAGAATTCACATAATGTTTTTAGAAATTCAGGAAGCTGGGTGTCAGCTTTTAGAGCAAAACTGCTTGTACTAGGCATCTGCCTGCTTTTTCCAAAAGGCAGGAGGCAGGCTAGTGAAACACATGCAACCTCTGAAAGACTAAAGTTAAAGAAAGAATTTTATTGTGTGTTTGGATCAGCAAATGATGCTCAACAAATCTTCCCAGAACCCAAAAGAGTTAAATGAACGTGTGGAAAAGTTCTGGGTGTCTCAAGGGTCTGGCCACACCTTTATTCAAGTAAATATGTGTTGAGGTTGAGCAGAGTACAGAGTGCTATCGTGGTGACACTATAAATCTGGAGGCTAATGATGCATAGCTGATCCTCCTCGTGTGGAGGCAACTGCTTCTCAGGAAATACATGAGCTGGGTTGTGCAGCAGAAGTGCACAAACAATTGTATGAGCTTGATGGATTGTTGGGGCTCACCAAAGGTTTGGTGTAAATTAGTGGGGCTCTTTTATAGCAGAGACCAACTCACAAGTGGTTTTGGGAGAGGCATGAAAGAGTCAGTTTGAAATAGCAATTTGTCACGGTAGTAACTGTACAGATAAATAGAGTTAACAGCTTCCTTGTGATTTTTGTCTCTCAATATCCACAGTTTATGTTGACAAAGAAAAATGAGTCTTTAGAGGACAAGCAAGCATTAATCTTTAGAGTGTATGATAAGAAATGAAGAAGAAATGAATGCCTGTGTTTCTAAATTCCCCAATCAGTCACAAGTTGCTGACTCTGAAACCAGAAATGAAGCACCAGCTCTCACTGCTCTCTCTTTAAAGCAAATGCTGTGTAGCAGTCTTTATCTTAAATGGGTTAATTCCTTACAACTCAACACTGGATGTTTCTACTGCAGGATAACTCAATAGAGCACCAGATGTTTTAATAATAACCACCAGTGATGGAGGAGTAGACTTGTCAGTGCAGGTTATGTATGACTTTCTGTAGATAACTGCTAGCTTAAACTGGGTCAAGTCTGATCATTCCCCAGATGGCAGGGTTTCAAGGAAAATCCAAGTTGCAACAGGAAAGTGCTTGGGTTTCATTAAATGCTAGTTCTTGCTTTTGCATCATGACTGAGCTAACACAATGACCTAGTGCTGAGATCATCTCTGCTGCCAGGTACCTTTAAAGCCAGGTTTTAAAGAGAAGCCCATGTGACTTGAATCTTAACCATCACTGTCCTTTATGAGCATGACAATAACCTTTTGCAGTGGTAGATGCTGGGGCTGTGTCCAGGGACACCTCTGTGGCCGCAGACAGATTTTACCTTCTGATCTTCCCCTGGCTTGTGTGGTTTTGGGCTTCACAGAGAATGATCAGTTGGGCATCTGATGCAGTGTCTGAACACAGTGAGCCAGTCTGAGTATGTGTCAGTGCTTATCACCACAGCTTGTACTTGACAAAGCCACCTTTGATAGGAAAGTGTGGACAAGCTGGAATTAGTGGATGGTGAACTATCCCTGCAGGAACATCAGGATGACAGATCCACTCCTCAGGAGTGATGGAACTCTCGGCAGGAATGGGCAGTGCTTGTGTGCTGGGAGCACTGTAGGGTGACCACAGGGTGCTAGAAATGGGTTCCTCTCAAACTTGAGGAAGCATTTAATTGTTACCTGTATGATGTGTCCCTTAGTCTTGTGTCAGTGGCCAGGCAAAATAAAGGTGCAGTGTCAGGTTAGGCAGCTTTGTAAAGTTGCTTTAGATGGAGGAAAGCATGGAAACTTCAGAAATTAACATATTTCTGACAGATATCAGACACAATAGTGAAGAGAGGGGGATGTTCACAGGGTTATTGTGCAGATACTCAAATGGAAACTGTTTCAGAAGAAGAATATTACCTCAGGGAGGTGGGGAATAGGCTTTTCCATGTTTGACTTGCTCACATATGTCATGAGTTTTCATTTGAGAAACTTATACTGTCTGAACAGTGGGAATGAGTGATATCTGGAAACAAACAGTAAGATGTCCTGTGACAGAAAGGATAAGCATTATGAGTGGCTCTTGTTCATATTCAGCCTTAAGCTTGCTGAAGCTGCAGAACCAACACACACAGATGTACACACAGGCACTGCCATCAGATCTGTGCTTCTCTTTGCTTCTGTCAAAATAACATCCAGATTTTTTTGAAGAAAAAGGATTTAGTTTTTATTTTGGTGCTGATGTTAAATAAGCTGTCCTGTCACACTTCCTAAAAAACCTGTCATGTTACAGGGTTGTCATACTTGAGAAGGGACAACAAAAAGATGAAAATTCATGTTTTTGTTTTTAAGTATTTCTATGTTTGTACTTCCATTTTCCTCAGCTTTGAAGATGGAACTGCTATGTTCTGGCCTCTAATTTACGTCTTGGGCACTGCAAATGTTTCCATAGTGTTTCCAAACCAAATATTTTTTTTTAAATTGACTTTGAGGTCACTAAAATTGACCACAAGTAACTTGACAATATACTCATAAGACTGACATAAAAGATTACTTTGGAATTAAGCAGGTACAGCTATTCTAGTAAATACAACAAGAACTTTAATGTATTTATAATGTTTTAAATGCAGGATATTGTGGAATTGTAGTTTCACTTTATTACAGGGTTAGTTTGACTTATACCTGTAATGTGCTTTAGATGCAATAGGGAAGAAATTCTTTAACGTGTGTTTAAAGACAGAGTTCAGTTTCTCCTCAGGATTTTACATTCCTTGCCAATTATTTATTTTTATTGAACTTTAGCCTCTAGCTTTCTGGGGCTGTGCAATAACCTGTGCAGGGATGAAGAAAGTAAAAGGAGTTAGTTTTGTAAGAACTGTTATAGCTATACTTATTTGTCTGAGGTAGAGATGTACAGAAGGTTCTGGAAGGTCTGGTGCAAACTTTTGGATATTCTACAGTGTCATTGATGTGCCAGAAAACAGCTACAAGTATTTGTCTAAGTGGAGCCTTGGTAAGCTTTGGAATTAGAGTATTTCAATATCTGAGGTCAGAGTGGAGGGTTGAAGTGGAATTATTCTTGCTAGGGCAGCAGGAGTCTTCATTATTACTGAGTTTTTAAACAGCACAGGAGGACTGAAGGATTCCAGTTCTCCTTATGTGCCCTGCAGTTAAAAAGGAAGCTCTGTCCAGTAGCTGATACTGGGGTTGGTTCTAAGGGTTTCTTTTTTGGTTTCAGCTGGTGATGATAGCACTGAAATGAATGCAGAGTTGCTGTGAGTGTCTGAGATCAGCAGGTGCCTCCTGAGTTCCTCCAGCTAATGCACAGGGTGCTGGGGGCAATTTGAAGAGCTTTGTGAGGGTTTAGTGGGAGCAGCCCTGCTTCCAGCAGCAAGTGTGTGAATATAGTACCAGTGGGATGCTAAAGGATCAAACATGTGGAGAGGCTATGCATGAAGGCTCTCAAACCACTGGGTAGCTGTCAAGAAACTATTTTGCAAGCTGAAAAGTACTTCTAGATCCTGCACTGGGGGGAATGCTGCCACTACTTTTCTATTCCCTTCTATTTCCATTTCTGTGTAGCTTCTTAATCTAATGAATATTCTGAGGTCCTTTTCAAAATTAATTTAAAAATAAACCCTCCTTATTCTTCTTCTTTATATCAGTCCTCCATGTGCTGGTTTAATGTTTTTCTGTGAAAGCAGTGTAATCTTTGACATTTCTTCCACTAGGCATTGTCTTGGCAAGATCTGTTGTACTTCCTTTTATCACTGAAAGCTGCCCTTTCCTCCCTGGCCCTGTGGGTGACCTTCCTGCTGGAGCCTCTCATGCCTTGCACCACTCAGGGTGGCCTCTGTTCTCTGACCCTGTTGCTTTCACCTCATCCAAAACCACACAGTGATCTCCTTTGCTTCTGCTGTGTCACCAACTTATTCCTCCTTCCTGGAATGGTCCCCTCGCTTCCTGTCTTCTACTTCATCACTTTAAATTTTATACCAACTTTTCATGGTGCTCGTTGCTTCCTCTTCATCTCCCTTTCCACTGTTATCCCAAGGGAGTCATTATGGAGCCAGAGTTTCTTTAATATTTATGGATTACCTGAAGGCTTCATGGATTTTTTCTGGTAATCTAAGCTATGTTTAAAACTGACTGTGTTAATATTTTGCTATGTCATTAATAGATTTTTTTTAACTACTTTTATAAAGACTTAGAAACTGAACAGCAGTTGTTGTTTTAAAAGTAGTCTGATTTTTTTGTTGTTTCTCTAGGTTTAGCTGGGACAATTAGAAGGTGAATTAACAATAGCATTCAGAATTGTGTTAGCAATCCAGCAGATGGTGACTGAAGCACTTGCTTTGAGGAGGAGCAAAGGAATCATGTCTGCATGTGAAGGAAAACTCCATCTTTATGCAGAACTGAAGTGAGGACAAGGCATCTGGAGCGAGGGCAATTTCTTGGAGAGTCAGGCTTTGTCTGTTACAGAAACTTACCTTAAAAAAAGTCTGTTTCCCAGTTGTATCACATGGACAGGGTGCAAACGGTGCTGTGCCCAAATAACCATTGCTGTCTGAGAGAATTGGATCCTTAACATGTACATGCAGTGTCTGCTGATACAAACCTGCCTGGAGAACCCTTGAGCCTAATGACTGATGTCTGTTACAGGTGACACAAGAGGAAGGCCAGCAGCTGGCACGGCAACTTAAAGTAACGTACATGGAAGCCTCAGCAAAAATCAGATTGAATGTAGACCAAGCTTTTCATGAACTTGTCAGAGTTATAAGGTATGGTAATTGAGATCAGATAATTAATGTCCAAGTATTAATGGATAGCTGCAGGAAAGGTGTTGAAATGCAGTGGGAAATTGCAGGGAAGATTCTGCCTGCTGTTACCTCTAAGCTTTGACCAATGATCTCCATTATAAAACACTCAGGTGCATTAGGAAAAATGCTTACATGAATTTAATATATATTTAAAAGAGAATTTTGTTGCATTAATCTTTCAGATTTTATTGATCACCCAGTCAGTAAATGTGATAAAGTAAATCTGAGACTGGCCTTCAGTAAAACATTGTGTTTCTTATAAAAAGAAACCCAAAATGTGAACTCAGAAATTATCACTTATTTTATCAGTAATTCAAATGTAAAAAGGAAGTTCATTCCCTATGAAAATGTAAAAAGAAAGTGCAGAATACAGTAGTTATGTTTGTTTACCTGAAAATTGTTCTGTGAATTTAATTTGAAATACCTATTTCCAGGAAATTTCAGGAACAAGAGTGCCCTCCTTCACCAGAGCCCACACGGAAAGAAAAAGACAAGAAAGGCTGCCATTGTGTTATTTTCTGAGAATCCCAAGAACCAAGCTATCAACTGCCAGATTATTTTTTTTCTTTCCATCATTTTACATCACTTCTGGTATTGGTCTAGCCTTATTATGTGCATGTCCTAAAAGTGGTCACCAGAATAGCCTTAGTCCAAGAAGCTGGCAGAATAGTTCTCGAAGAAGACTCGGTCATCCTGGGGCAGACTTCAAACCAAAACACTAAGGCTGCTTCTCTAATACCACAGTTCCTTCCTTCTCTCCCTTCAGAGCTTGCACCTTGTGGAGTTTTATTCGCAAAGGAGATGAAACAAAACCGTGTAGGACAAGGTGTTGAAGTCATGCATAAGTTGTCTCTTGTGAATTAATTTATTTTTACTTCTGACATTTCATTAGCTATTACAGAGACCTATATTGGAGTACAGAGAATACTTTTTAAAAAAGGGGTGGATTGGCTTTTTTGTTGTTGTTTTTGCCCTCAGTTACATTAGACTTGAGTATTCAGCTAGCCTTAAGAAACCTACACTGAATTTCATTGTCAGCAAAAATTTTCATCTCTCATTTATGCTGCAGTTTTATTTCGGTGGCCAAAACATTCTACTGTATTTATTTTATGAATCCAGAACAGCTACAGGATGATTACTACTACTATTAGGATATGGCCAAATACCTGAGCTTATTCTGGATTGAGGCATTTCAGCTTATTAAGAAATTTCACATTATGTTTGGAAACAAATTGTGTCTTCCTTTGTATTTCTGGGTAAGGGATTAAGGAAAACTAAAATTGTAGCTGTTTTTGTTTCATGTGATATAAAAATGAATTTGATCTTTCCATTGTCAGAGATGATTAAATGTTTTTGCTATATACTTTTATACATTATTTTCTTATCAAACTAGTTAACAAGTATTTTTATATGTTTGTAAGCAAATATGCTTTCACAGCATAACTTGTGTATATGTAAAGATGAGTATTTAATTCTCACAGTTCACTTTTAACTGACAAAATGTGGGATTTGCCAAACTGTGGTAAATTTCTCCTTACTCTCCCCGTTATACCCAAGAATGGCCAATATTGTGCCTGCCCAGCACACCTATAGAGTAAAATCTAGTGTTGTGTTTTAATGAATTTCAGTATCCCTTACTAAAGACTGACCATTATGTGAATTATTAAACTGTAAGACTTTTAACTGATTGTTTAGTTAAACTGTGGATGGTTGTTTAATTTTGAGTTCTGTGGATTGTGTTTAAGCAATTCAAGAGTATGGTCCCTGATATTGAAATACTGAGTGGTATTGCACAGTTGTCACCTTAACTGAATGTGTCCAACAGTTCTTTGAAACTTGATTATTAAGCAAACCCTTGTATAACTTCAGGTGCTAGAATTAAAGATGATCTAACCATTTTTGGGGGGTAAGCACACTGCCTCTTCCTGAATCTCTTCCAAAACCTGCATTTTTTTGGGAGTGGAGGGGAGAAGGGAGTGATGGAACCTGGCTAGGGAATAGCAGCGTATGTCTGCACAGCATTTTCTACAAGCTTGGAAGTAAAGAAAAGCCATTTCAACTTAAGTCATGACAGATGACAAAAGTTGATGTTTGCTTTGGCTTGAAGCGTGTAGTCAGTGGTCCAATCCACAATCCTTGTGTTTTCAGGCTCTGCTCACTGTCAGGTGCTCTGCCATAAATCTGTAAGTGTCTCCTGAGCTGAAACAAGCTCCAGGTACCTTTACAGCAGCAAGGCATTAAAGCTTGAAGTCAAGATCCTGGCAGGCATTGCAGAGGAATTTAAGGTTTTCCAGTATAATTTAGATTAGCTTGAGTAATGCAGTTTTGAGAGAGTGGGTAGCTTCTCCTCCCAATGGATTTATTGGCTGATGAAAGGCTACTTAGGAGGAATGTGTGGAAGATTCAAACAAGAAGTTACAGGGCAAACACATTTGGGAGATGCATTGCATTTTTCAAGTCAAATGTAAGAAATTACAGCCTGTAGCAAACACCACGTGTTTTCTTAGCTATGTAAAGCTCTCTGGAGTTAAATCACTGCATATGTGGCATTAGAACGAGTTAAGACAACAGATTACAGCATGTGTGCTGGGACTGAGCTTGTGAGGTGAACATACCTTTAGGTTTTATATTTTTCCTTTTTTTTTTAACCTTTCACTCTTGGTAGAATGGCTTTAAATAGTACAGTGTTACAAATATCAGGTTTTTTAACATGCAGCTCCTTATAACTGATAAAGAAGGTGGTAGAGCTCCACATGGAGAGATGGAGAACTTTGAGGAGGTTGATGCTAAGGATCCTACACTTGCTAAGCCATGTTGTAAACATGGTGAACCTTACAAACGAGATAAACAGCCCTGGAACCACCAGCAGCTGCTGTGCAAGTCTGGGCTAAGCTTGTTAACTACGATGTGTGCATGTGCTTTTTAAGGCTTCTGCTGCAGAGAATGTGCAGAGAAATCTCTGTGTGATGTTATTGTCTCTTTTTAAGACTGGTGCCTATGTGGCACTTTAAGGAGGTTAAATGCTGGCCTTTGGATCCTACTCTTCAGACATGAAATAAATGTTCAGAAAACTAATAGGGATTTTTGGCCACTAAGGGTGATCTTGGTGAGTTCAAAACAGCTGAAGGTATTTCAGTGATTTGCTTTTCTAATTGTTGTAGCTGAAGGTAATGGTGCAAAATGATGCTTCTGGCCCTGGTGTGGTGCTTGAAAAAATATAATAGGGACCTTGTCAGTCTTTTAAAAAGTACAGTCCTGATCCATATACCTCGGATTAGCTCTTGATTTACAACATTGCCACCTTGCTGTAGCATAGAGTTTAACTGACAGCCCAAAAGAGTTCCTTACAACTATTCCTGGCAGAAGAAATGCTTTCAGATTTGTCACTTATGTTTGTAGTCACTTCAGTTCAAGGCCACATCCATAAAGCTATTAAACTTGCAGTTCAGGAATCTGTAGTGCTTAAAATGTACCCAGAAACGACCTCTTATTCTTCCTAGAGCACAGGCTAGGGTCTGGATATGTGTTTCAAAGCACAAAATAACGCCTCTCTTTCTGGCATCTCACACTGCTGACCCTGCTACTCCACTGGATGAGGAGGGGGGTTGACATGCTCATAGGCAAAAGCCTTTTTATGCACAGGAGCATGAGATGAGCTATTGTGAAAGGGTTAATAAAGCAGAACATGTTTGGAAGGTGTTAACTCCCACTAATGCCAAAGAAGACTGACTTTAATGTGCGGCCTCGTGGTTAGTCACCGTTGATAAAGCCCAGGTCTGGATTCAAACAAAAATATTGGCTGATGTTCTTCTGACATCACTTATGTGACAAGGTTTCACCCGTGGCACAGTGCAGTTGTTGACTGGCCTTGCCATGTAGTCTTATCACGAGACTTTGATGAGCTTACTCCACACAGGAGACTCTTGAACTCACCACAAGCCCAGCACTGCCAAAAATCATCTGCACATATTCTTTAGAAGTTTGTTGCTGGGAGAGGGTCAGGCTGAACAGAATGCATTTTCACTTGATTTAAGTGTAGATTTTGGTTACCCTCATGTACCAGAACCATGGTAAAAGAAACACTCAAATGGAGTTTAGGAACACAATCAAGCTGGAAATGTTGGGGGCATGGGAGTGTTTTCTTTGTTACTGTACTGGCCCACAGCAGGGCAACACTCTTGCCAAAACACAAAGGCTTGAAATTGTGAAGATGGTCGCTTGCTCAGAGCATCCTGGATGGTAAATGCACTGCTCATCACTTTGTATGTGTGGCTTTTCTGCCTTCTGACCTGGGTCTGCTGTAAAGCCAAGTTAAAATTGCCCCAGGTTTGGCATGGGGTTTAGTAGAGGTGTGTTCAGGATCTTAATCCCACCGTTGTGTACACACACATGTTGGAAGGCCCAAAAACTTTGGAAAATTCTCAATACTTTAATATTCTTGTGGAGCTCTGACCATGGAAACACCTGCATACAACAGGTCAGGTGCAGAAATGAGGATGGGTGGTAGTTGGAGTACCCTTTACCAGGGAGGATAAAGAGCTTTAAATAAGAAGCCACAGACGTGGAAAAGGCAAGGGATTAAACTGCAAGGAAAACTAAATTCTTAGAAGCAGCATTGTGAGTATGTGATGGGCTTTCTATTCTAGACCTTTCTGTTTCTCACTTGCTGTTCTAGACTTTTAAGAGTGTAGTTATTAAGGGTTAGAGAGTCTCTTGTGGATTAAATATAAAGGACAAATTAAGTCATACACAAAAGCTAAATTTCATTAATGGATGTAATATTAGTTGTGAGCCAGTGGTATTAAATGCAGTAGAATTAAATGCATTGTCTCGCTGCTGGAAAGCAAATACTGATCTGTTCAGCTACTTTTTCAGCTGGCTTGTGCTGTATGAAGATACAGAGTATTTGGTAGTCACTAATTTGTAGTGACATTAGCGCTTCTTAAATTGCTACATTTTCAAGTAATGTTTCTGATACAAAAGTGTTGTAGAGAAACAAGTTGGCAAGCAAAGTGAAAACAGCAAAAATGAAAGTGGAGACAGGGATTAAACCTCATCATTCCCTGTCTCTTGGTGTGGATTAGGGCATACTAAAACCAGTTTTCACATGAGTTAAACTGAGCTGAAGAGCAGTAGAGCACAATTATGCCCCAGCATCTCTGAATGCCCCGGGATCTCCTGCAAACCACCACGAGATGGCACCAGGGGCAGCCCTACGTGCAGCTGGCAAGTGCTGCTTGCGCCAGGATCCAGAGTTAAAGTGCCTGCTTTAACAGGCACAAAGCTGATCTGTAATTTAAACGGGGCTGTGTGTCAGGGCTCTGTCAGAGAACTCATTTTCCATGAATTTTGTAAAATCTGGATGGTCAAGAGCTGGGGAAAAACCAGTCATTTATAAATAAAGGTTCTGAAGAAATTTGTGTGAGAAGCGGGAAGGATGCTTGCAGTCTAAAACATTAGATGCATGTAAATTAAAACATTATATAAATTCTTAATTTCTTCAGAGTTTGCCAGCTGCATCAGGAATACTGGCCACAAAGCAAAGATGAGTAATATTTATGTATTGTTAGTAACATGTACAACTTGCAGTCAGCAAGTTATGTATAATCACTTCATGTTCAGCTAAATAATACATCCATGATGATTGCTGGTACCAAGTTTTGCTGGGTTTGTAGGCTATATGGGAAGGTATCTGTTACTGCCAGGTTCTAAGGTCTGGGCTCTTCCATTGCTGCCAGGAGCTGCTTTATGATGATTTCTTCCCAGCAATATTACTTGTAATGAATGTCCTTGAAGGACTCAGGAGTGGAAATAGGGAATACACACCTGTTTCCCACTTGTAGCACCAGAGCAGTCCCATGGAACTCCTCTCTGATGTCTTTGTGTTGCTAGGACTGAATGTCACAAACTCTTCCAGACTATTCCTCAGGCTGTTCAAAACCACTCCCCTCTGTTTGTTTGTCTTTCCAGAGTTTGGTGCTGGACAAGGCAGATGGGGAACTGTTGCTGGGTGATTTAATGGTAGTAGACACAGTACCCAGAGCCTCCATTGCCATCTTGACCCACCTGATTTCCAAGGTCCATGTGAGAAGGTAAAATGAGAAGAGGCAGGAGCAGTGGATAAAGGATCAAGGCACGGGTTAACTTGGGAGGACTTAACCCATGCAATTTCACAGGACCTGGTGGAGCCCATCCAAGGTCGAGAGAGAACCTGCTGATGCCCTCATATGGCTGCTGGGACATCTTTTGTGACCATCTTCAATGGAGAGCAGGGAAATTCCTGGTGGCTGCAGGAAAGCAAGTGTTGCACCTCTCTTCAAGCAATGTAGGGAGCTGCAGGGAGTAATTTTTGCTTCTGTGCCTGGAAAGTCACACAGCGAGTCCTCCAGGAGCATGTTTCTGGGCACATAAAAGAGAAGTGGTTTGGAATGGTCTGTATAAATATGAATTTACTGGAGTCAGTCACACCTGACCACCAGGATTGCTCTCTGTGATAAAGTGACTGAATTTGTGGCTTAGGAGAGAGCAGTATATGTTTTTTACCTCAGCTCAGCAACACTTTCAACACTTTTTCCCACCCTCTTTTGGTATCAAGGTTCAGGGTGTTGTGGGCTGGGTGAAGCACTGGCTGATGGATTGGGCTCAGAGGGAGTGGTTATCCTCAGTGGGTAACAGGCTGACCTCCAGGTGGGGTCTGGTGATGAGAAATGCTGCAGGGATCTCAGCTGGCACCTGGTATCTTGAACATTTTGCCAGGGACCTGAAGGAGAGAACTCCAAGCAGTCTTAAACTGTTTGCAAGTGACACCATGTTGGGGAGAAGCAGCTGGTGAACGTGGGCATGGAGCTGCTGGAGGAACAGGTCAGCAGGAGCCCATGGAATTTTACAAGAACAAAGGCAAAGATCTTTTTAAAATCAGAAATTTTAGTTGAAGCAGCATACAATTCCAGCAGAGCTCTGTGGCTGAGCTGGGGGTCAGGTTTGCATTTGTGTATGCCAGGAATGGTGAGGTTGCACTGGACCACAGTGGCTGCCCAGGACATGCCAGCCTTGCATTCCATTGGCTCCAGCTCATCAGAGATGCAGAAGGAAGAAACAGGAGCTGTGGCTTGTGCAGCTGATGCATTTTAGGGAGTTCATCAGGAACCTCTGTTATATTTTTGAGTGTGTTAAATGCTGTTTCCCATTTCGGAGAAGTTGCTTGTTTCTGGGCAAGAAGCTCACTGAGTGGGATGTCAAGGAGACAAATGGTGAAGTCTTGCAGCTCAGGCTCAGATGTTTTCAGTGAACCATGGGACAGGTAATGTACTTTGTGTGCAGAAGAAGGTGCTTTGGTCTGTAATTATGGGCTGCTACCTGTGAATGAGGAATCCATACATTACGAGGCTTTTGATGTTTAGTTTCCAACTGGTCACCTGCCAATAGATTCTGCTACTTTAATATCCATATATGGATCCTCTGAAATAATGCCCTGCTCAAGAGCAGACCTCTACTGTGGTTTGGAAGAGTGATTCCAAACTCTTCTCAGCCTGAGCAGGATCAAGTGACTTTTTTACCTGGCAATTCTATTATTCATTTCAGAACAACATTAGAACCCTGGAAAGTGGAACTACTGTGTTCCAGAATGGAATCTGTCACTGTTTACCACAAACCTGAGATGTGAAAGGGCTGACAGCTTCAGGGAGATTTGTTGGTGCTTTTTTGCCTGCTCTACTGAAAATGACGGGTATTTTTGCCTTTTGAAATGTGGTCACCACCTCATTTTTGGCTTGTGTCACTGCACTGAAGTGGCAAAGTTCCCACTTTCCAGTAGTGGGGACAGCCTGATGCACGTGAGTGTGTCTCTGTATTTCAGTTTCACTTTTCGTTATTTTCATGTTCCATTTTCCTAAAGTAATCCAAATTTCTCATGACATTTAAACAATGGTAACTTATTTTGTAGCCTTTAAAATCTAATTTTTAAAAGAGTAAATTGACTGAATTTTTCATTGTTTGTTTTGCTATTTCTGCCCCCTCCCTCCCCCCTCCAGATTCTGATGTATAAAAACCTGAGTAGCTTTTTTTAATGCTCCTGGTACTGAATTTGTTCTCTAGCAAGATGCTTTATGGAAGAAATTCTTTATTGTGAGGGTATTTGAAACAGGTTGCCCAGAGAAGTTGTGGATGCTCCTTCTCTGGAAGTGTTCAAAGCCAGGCTGGCCTTGAGCAGCCTGGTCTAGTGGGAGGTGTTCCTGCCTATGGCAGGGGTTTGCATTGAGATGCTCTTTGATTTCCCTTCCAAGCCAAACCATTCTCTGGTTTAAAATCTCGGTATTAGAAGCCAGTCAGTGTCAGCCCTTGTTCAGGACAGGGCTGCCTGGCTGGCTACTTACTCACTGTCTGTGGTAGTTACAGAAAGCTGGGAATGTCAGCATTGTGTTTGAGGACACAACCAAACGAGGCATTAACAGTTTCCCCCTGAATGCTGAAGCCAGCAGGAACCGTGGAGAAACAGGAATGGGAGCAACACAAGTAGTGCAAGGCAGAGATTTAAAACACCTTTACTGACACTTGGCTCTGTACTGAGGCTGATGCCAATTGCTCCTGCAGGACGCTGCATAAATTGCAAAATTATTGCAAAATTGAAAAAAAAAATCCAACTGTTGTGGTTTTGTTGAACCTGAATTTCAGTTGGTAAAGCTCAGAACTCCTATCACAGATAGGAGGATGCCAGTCCAGCAGGATGAATGCAATATAAAAATCCCCAGCAGATGGGGACTGGAATTTCCCAAAGAGTGGCATTGCCAGCTGGCTCCTGAGGGGCTCCTGGGCTGACACAAGCTGCTGCAGCCTGAGGGAAACACTGGTGTCCCAGAGGAGGGGAACATGGTGGATTTGAGCATCATTGTCCAGAGCTGCTTTGTGCCTTCTTTAATACAAGGGAAATTACAAATGGTCAGGGCAGTTTTTATATTCCAGCTTTTTATTTTTATTGATTAACAGAGCAATACCTCACAGAAGGCCATTATACTCATCCATTGGCACAGTCTTACATTTTATGTCCCATCATTTCTGTACATGTGGAAAATCAGGATATATTTCAGAGAGGAGCAGTGGATGAAAAGAGCTAATGAGTTACTAAAAGATTGCCTTAGCAGTTCACACTGTACAGGTGGATGAAACCAGCACACTGTCCTTTCAGCAATATGGTCCATGAGGAAGACTGAGCCAGCTGAAAAGTACAGATCAGCACCCACGCTGCTGTGGACTTCCTCTGCTTTAGTCATTACAGTATTTTCTATAGAGCAAATATAGCATACACATCATATATATATATAGTAAATATAGTATTTTCTAGCTCTTAAGAAAGAAGTTGAGCTCTCATGAATGCAGAGCTAGTTTCTTACACTTGTGGAGAGTGGGACTTTAAAAGCACCATGAATGGCATGGTCAGGTTTCTAAACACTTCCAGGCAGATTACCGGAGGGTTGGATCATCCTGTGGCTGTGTAGGAATTGGGCCATTGCAGTGTGAGGGTCTTCCAGGGTTTCTTGGTTGCTGCTAGGAAAGCTGTGCTGCTTCAGGTTCCTTTCTGCAAGATGTTAATAGTGATGCTGGCTTCTTTGCAAAATGCCTGGGGCCTGACAAATGAAGTTGTTTATTATACCAGGAGCAGCATAAAATCATAATGGCTCTTGGAGGGAATTTTTAGAAGCTGCATTATCCTCTGAAAGGAAGATGAAATACAGAATTATGCCGGATGCTCTTAAGGATCTAAATACCCTCTTTTCAGGTAAAATCGTTAAGCCCAACTTTCACAAGCTTTCCTTTGGCAGGGTAATCCGAGGGAAGGTGGAAAAGCAAACAGGCACATTCTTCCTTGCCTAGTTCCCCTGCATAAAGCATTATGTCATCTGAAGCTCTGGCTTAGGGAGTCCCCAGCACAGATGCTGGCTATCCTGGAGTCGCCACTGCTTGTCCCATTGCTGCGTGTTTCTCCCCATTTTGACCAGCTCCTCCACAAGCCTTGTGTGTCCTTACTCTCCCCTCACCTCCTCCTCACCTGCAGGCTGGCTGGCCAGCGTTTGAACCCGGGCAGCCCCTCAGGAGGACAAAGGGAGGGACTTTTTTGTTAATGCGGGTCCCTGTCGCAGGGCACCGCCTGCAGACCCGGGAGCATCCTCACCTCCAGGCAGCAGCAGCGAGGGCTTGGAGAAATCGGTGCTTGCGTAAGCGCTAATTAGCGCTGCTGAAGGACTCGTAATCTCATTGAGCAACTGTTTGGGATGGTGGGGGCAGCGTCGGTCCTGTTGATACAATATATGTATATAATTACAGCGTGGGCATGCCCGAAACGCACACTTAAAACTCAGAGTGATTCTGGAATATCTAATCTGGAGTTGTTTTATTTTGGGTTCTTGACTTTGCACTGTTAAACCTGTTAGGCTCCATCCAGTGATTCAGCAGGTGCTTTGCCATTTGTTTGCAGGGAAATGCAGCAGCAGCCTGTTTGCTTCAGCCCTGCTGCCAGCTCAGTTTCTGTGGTATTTCAGCAGCTCAAACCAGTGTTCCAGATCACATTTATATGGGTGATAAAGTCATTTGCCATATTCTAAACATCTGAAACAAGGAAGATTTTGTGTCTTTTCAGTGCTCAGTTCCCATCTTTCCCCCAGCTGGCACTGGGATGGGGAGTCTGTGGGGCAGCTTCTCAATGCTTTTAAGAAGAACTGAAATGTTATTACTGCTCCAGCATTCATATGCTGCAACCCAGAAGCCCAGCCCCTTGCTCCCCCCGGATTAAACATGCTTGGTTTGAGATGTCCCTGCATCAGCAGCGGTCAGAGGGAATCTCTGGGAGCAGGGAGCAGACGTGACTCGTTTAGGATGTGTGTGGCTGTGGCCGTGCACAAACACATGGTGACACATGCCCTGAGGCACTGGGAGCAGGACGAATGACAAGAAAACCATTTCCCTCTCTGACTGAATTCCAGCTTGGGTCTCATTTGTGTTGCTGCCCCTTGCATGGGCTCATGAGTGTCCCAGCTTCCCCAGCAAAGCCTTTTTGAAAATTTCAGCTTTGAAGTAATAGTGTCAGCAGTACAGGGTGTGGGGCAGGGGACAGGAGCACAGCTGGGACACTTGCAGAAGAAAGTCACTGCCCAGCAGCAGGAGCTGGAAGTGCTCACAGTTGATCACAGACAAAGGCTTTACTGTTAGTCAATAGTGTTTGTTTTGAATTAATGAAACAAGAATTGAGAAACTCCTGAGCAGAAGTGTTGGGAGAGTTTGCATTCAGGGAGCTTGTCATCCACATACAGGAAGCAGGGAGACACCTCTGTCCCAGAAGGCTAAATCTGCTGCCCAGGGTATTTTTCTGAGGAGTCTCAAGCTGTTGTTTACCTGCAGCAGAGCAGTGGAGACCACACTTGGTTCTACTCTGTAGCACCTCCTCCCCAAGGATGAGTGTGAAGGGGTCCCCTGAGGCAGGCATGGGCAAGTTTTCCAAGCACTACTCTGCCAAAATTTGGGGAGGGGAGGGGGAGCAGTGTTGGTTTTGATGTGTTACCTGTGTAGAGAGGCTGTGCTTGCCCTGAGGTTCAGCAGTGTGAACCCAAAATCTTTGCAGCCCGCCTGCCTCAGCATGCTGGGACAAGACAGCTCTGGGTGTATGGCTGTGTTTGCCTTGTCAGAATGAACCACCATGGTTCATGGACATTCTCCTGCTCACTGCTTTGGTCCAGGATGAGTGAGAAGGAGCCTGGGATGCCAGTGAGCTGCACCTGAACTGAGGCATGTGAAGAGGAGAGCAGCCAACCTGTGCTCTTTGCTGTTATTGATGTGCCTTGAGGGGTTTGTTTCTGACAGAGGCTTCTTCAGGATGCAAGGGCTCATCAGGGTGATTCTCAGCTGCTCCCATGTGGAAAATGCTGGCCTGAGTAATCCCACAGACAAGTGAATGGTTTCAGTTTGCCCATTTCCAAATGTCTCAGCGTGAGCAGAGCAGGTAGGTGGAGGTGATGAGCTGTGAGTAAGTCCGCTTCCCAGATGGTCCATTTCATCCAGGTCACTCGGTGTGGATTTTAAATGAGATAAATGGGAATGCACTGTCTATACATAACATCAACAACAGCATCTGTGACAGGATGACAAACTCACAGGGTAAATGCAATTACAATGAGCAGGGCTCAGGTCTGGGGATTTTAATTGCCATTTCAAGGAAACCTGGTTGATGTTTTCCCTACTTGGAAGAAGTATGGCCAAGTACCACCCATATTCAGGAAGGGTTTGGTTTGGGTTAAAACTGGTACATGGAAAAAGTATTTGGGGTGGTTCTGCCTATCCTGATGTAAAAGGATTGAGGGTTTGGCATATTCACCCTTCAAAAATAAAGACTAGAAATTTAAAGAGTGATGGCAGGCATTAATTTACTTGAAATAAAGGAACTGAATGGTGCAAGAACAATTGGCTAAGTGAAGTCCATGAATACCTTTGAGCTAGGAATGGGAAGTCTCTGTCAGCAGTGTGGAACGCTAGGATTTTCAGCTGCCTTCTGGAGTTCTAGGAGCTCTTCACTAGCAGCCTCTGGAGCTTCAGCCTGAAACCCTCATCAGATACAGTGGTCTGCGAAATGAGTGACTGGGCCTGATGGACCGAAGTCCCTTCCAGTCCTTATTTATGTATCCTTGGGATTTTTATACATTTCTCCTGAGAGATCTTACACATAAGAGCAGGGCTGGGCACCCGTCTGGCCAAATAGTGAGAGAAGGAGCCAGAAGATGTTATCACAGGCCAAAGAGCTGGGAAGGGTTTGAGAGCAGTCCCTGGCACCCCTTTGTGTGTCTGAGGATATCCTGCATTGCCCTGGGAGGCTGACTGTGCTGACCTGGCACTGCTTCTGGTCACATTTCCCTTGGCTTAGGGATGGTTGGGTCCTCTGGGCAGCCCCAGGTGCTGTGGTGTTGCTGGAGATGGGGTGGTGCTCCTGCTGTCTCTGTGCCTGACACTGCACAGCCACGCACCTCGGCAGCCAGGCCTCGCAACCGTGTGACATCTGGAGGCAAGGCCTGGTTCCCAACCAGGGCACAGGTGTGGGCCCTGTGCTGCCTTCAGCTGATGGAGGTGGGAAATGACAGCCCCACAGGTCCTCACACAGGCTCTGGCACTGAACCCTGCTGAGCCCCACAGATCCTCACACAGGCTCTGGCACTGAACCCTGCTGTCCCCCCCAGGGACGTGTGGGCAGGAGCCGCGAAGGGTGGTTTGGCCTTCGGTCCTGCACCCAGCTCAGAGCAGCCACGTTGAGGCTGGAGGGCTCCTACATCCCGAGAGCTGGGGCGAACTGGGACCTCGCACTGTGCAAAAGCAGTGGCTGAAATGGGGAGTGCAAAGCGTTTTCCCTGCACCCTGGGTGCCTCCTGCCCAGCCAGCTGCCAGGCGCAGGGGCTGCAGCGAGCGGAGCAGGAGGCGGGCGGCAAGGCCGTGTCCCGGAGCGGGGATGATCCTGAGGAGCCGCCTGCCCGCAGCCTGCTCCCGGCCTGACCCCGCGGGCAGCCCTGGGGTCTGTGTGTGCCTGCAAGACCACGCTGGCGAGACCCGGGCACCGGCGGTGGGTGGGAGACGGCTGATGTCAGCGCAATGGACCCGTATCTGTGGCAACCGGGATAAATAAATAAATAAGGCGCGTGTGCCGGAGCAAGAGGCGCACAAGCCGCTGCGCTCCCCAGCACAGCCCCGCTGAATATCTCTTAAGCGGCTTAGCACCCGAGCTCCAGTTCATTACCTGCGCGTCTCCCTGTCTGCCGGCTGCTTGGGGGCACCCAGCCGCCTCGGCGGGGACCCCAGAGCCTCCCCCTGTCCTCATCCTTCCCTCCCTCCTCCTCCTCCTCCTCCTCCTCCTGCTCCCTCCCCGGCACTGGCAGTGGTTCGCTCCGAGCGCCCAGAGCTCGATGCGAAGCCGCTGCTCGGCGGTGAATTTCGGCGGTGCCGCGCAAGGCCGGAGGCGGCTGCGCTCATCCCCCGGCAGGGGCGCGACCGCCCGGNAGAAGATGTTATCACAGGCCAAAGAGCTGGGAAGGGTTTGAGAGCAGTCCCTGGCACCCCTTTGTGTGTCTGAGGATATCCTGCATTGCCCTGGGAGGCTGACTGTGCTGACCTGGCACTGCTTCTGGTCACATTTCCCTTGGCTTAGGGATGGTTGGGTCCTCTGGGCAGCCCCAGGTGCTGTGGTGTTGCTGGAGATGGGGTGGTGCTCCTGCTGTCTCTGTGCCTGACACTGCACAGCCACGCACCTCGGCAGCCAGGCCTCGCAACCGTGTGACATCGGGAGGCAAGGCCTGGTTCCCAACCAGGGCACAGGTGTGGGCCCTGTGCTGCCTTCAGCTGATGGAGGTGGGAAATGACAGCCCCACAGGTCCTCACACAGGCTCTGGCACTGAACCCTGCTGAGCCCCACAGATCCTCGCACAGGCTCTGGCACTGAACCCTGCTGTCCCCCCCAGGGACGTGTGGGCAGGAGCCGCGAAGGGTGGTTTGGCCTTCGGTCCTGCACCCAGCTCAGAGCAGCCACGTTGAGGCTGGAGGGCTCCTACATCCCGAGAGCTGGGGCGAACTGGGACCTCGCACTGTGCAAAAGCAGTGGCTGAAATGGGGAGTGCAAAGCGTTTTCCCTGCACCCTGGGTGCCTCCTGCCCAGCCAGCTGCCAGGCGCAGGGGCTGCAGCGAGCGGAGCAGGAGGCGGGCGGCAAGGCCGTGTCCCGGAGCGGGGATGATCCTGAGGAGCCGCCTGCCCGCAGCCTGCTCCCGGCCTGACCCCGCGGGCAGCCCTGGGGTCTGTGTGTGCCTGCAAGACCACGCTGGCGAGACCCGGGCACCGGCGGTGGGTGGGAGACGGCTGATGTCAGCGCAATGGACCCGTATCTGTGGCAACCGGGATAAATAAATAAATAAGGCGCGTGTGCCGGAGCAAGAGGCGCACAAGCCGCTGCGCTCCCCAGCACAGCCCCGCTGAATATCTCTTAAGCGGCTTAGCACCCGAGCTCCAGTTCATTACCTGCGCGTCTCCCTGTCTGCCGGCTGCTTGGGGGCACCCAGCCGCCTCGGCGGGGACCCCAGAGCCTCCCCCTGTCCTCATCCTTCCCTCCCTCCTCCTCCTCCTCCTCCTCCTCCT
>VXAC01005860.1:98128-166270 GCA_013399225.1 Rhipidura dahli | reverse complement strand
CCCCCTCCTCCTCCTCCTCCTCCCCCTCCTGCTCCCTCCCCGGCACTGGCAGTGGTTCGCTCCGAGCGCCCAGAGCTCGATGCGAAGCCGCTGCTCGGCGGTGAATTTCGGCGGTGCCGCGCAAGGCCGGAGGCGGCTGCGCTCATCCCCCGGCAGGTGCGCGACCGCCCGGCCCGGCAGCCCGGCCCGCGGCACACGAGCCATGCTGGAAGCGCCCTAGCCGAGCCGGAGATGGATGGTGTCGGCAGCAACAGGAACATGTCTTACAGTAGATGGAGTTACAACAGGTATTGTCTGTCTTGTTTTGGTCTGTTGTTTTCTTGTTTTTCTCCTTTTTCCTTCCTCATATCGTAAAACCATCACGCTGTTTATATAAACCGAGATGGGGAGCCCTCTTCAGGGAAGCAAAACCCTTTACTGATGCTGCTTTTCCAGTCTTGGGACACCCTGTGTTCCCAGTAACTCCAGCAGTGGCTTTTGCTGATGTTTAGCAGGTGTCTGTCTGGAAACCGGGGGGGAGTTTCACCCTGGGGTGGCCAGACTGGGGGTGCTCCCAGCTCTGAATGCAAATGTTCCCCAGGCTCTCTCCTCTGAGCAGGGCTCTGAGATGCACTGATCACCTCAGCAGTCACCCAGACTTCTGAAAGGTGGTCTGTAGGAACTGCTGCTCGAAGCTTTCGACAAATCTAAACTAAACCTTGGGAAAGGAAGGTCGCAGGGAGCCAGGATGTGGCTAAAGAGTGATGTTTTCAAGTAAACACTATGTGCAGCCCAGGTACCACAGGGCTGAGAGGGCTGAACTTGGTGTCTCATTGAGCCAGTTGCAATATCCCCACTGTGTTTCATACCAGCATGTTTGCTTTTCCTCTTCCGGGGAACAGAAATTTATTGTAGCATTAGTTCTGTTTTAATGTGATTCGTGGCTGTGACTGACAGTTCTTCAAGCCTGGATCAAAAAAAAAAAGGTACCAACTTCATGCTCTTTTAGTTTTCTTCTTTTTCCCTTTTTTTTTTTTTTTTGTTTTGTCTGTGTAAATTTTACACCTGAAATGCTAAGCATAAATAGTATTAGCATCTCACTGAATCTCTACCACAAGCCACCATGATATTCTGAAGAAATAGCCCTTGGAAGTGGTTTTTAGTGCTTAACCAGGTATTCAGTGTTGCCCACGCTCCCGGGGTGCGTGGGTACGTACGTTTTATATGTGCACCTAGAGAGTTGCACTCATTTTTGGTGCATTCCCACTGCCTCAGCAGTAAAAATACAGGTACAGTGGTGCCAATGGAACAATGTCTTCTTTTTTAAAGAAGTGTGTTTATGTGTATGTAAAACTGAGTTATACAACAAGCTGTGATTTTATGCATCTATTATCCCATGCAGAGGATCCTCTTCATCTGATACCACGTCCTCAAAGAGCAGCAGTGAGACCCTGAAGTGTCAGTCTATCCCACGCAGCCCAAGTTTACAGCATCTTCAATATTCTAACCCTGGAGTAAACAATCCAAACACTTCACACAAACTCCTCTTGGAGGTTTTCTCCCAGTGCTATCACATTGTGATCTAACTTTACATATGGCTTGCAATCTATTTCTCCAGTTCTCAGTCTTCCTGCCCCTGACAGAGAAGTCACTGGTGAGTGTTCATCAGCCTCCACCTGGGAACATTCTGCACTTTTTTGTGCACCTGCTTGGCTCTCCTACATCATCTGGGGCAGAAATGCAACATTTCAGTGCCCAGGCTGGCTTTTTGGTGACCAGTTTCCAGACCTGAGGATTTTTCCTAATAAATCCAGCTGATGCCTGTGTACTATATAAATACATTTTTCAGTGCTGTGAGGATGAGGACTGAATCACAGCTTTTACCCACTTCAGTCTTCTTCTGAAAACCAGTGCAGAGTTGTTCTCTCAGACTGAGCCTGCCCTTCCACACCCCTCTTTTGCCCAGGTACCTGGCAGGAGAAGGAGCTAACGCTCTTGTATCTCAGACCCTGGTGGCTGATGTTTGCATTTGGAGCATGTCCCAGCTTTGGTCTCGCTCACCAGTGGCCACAGAAGTCCTAGCTGCTCTCAGGGTGGCAGCTCTGTGGCAGGGTGTTTCAGGCAGAGATGTGGACAGCCCTGTGAACAGCCAAGCTCTGTGTGAAGGCCAACAACTTTTTCTTGGGATGCACACCCAGGTAATCCTCTTGTGTTGGCATTCATGAATCAGCTGGAATAGAGGGATGGGGCCAGTGGAGCAGGTGCTGCCTCCCATAAACACAGTTGCATCCATAATTAAAAAAGAACCCACACATCATCTATGAAATTAAACTAATTAAACAAAGATTTTGGCCCTTGGGCTCCATAAGATGCATACATGGATTTTTTCCCCATGGACATGAGGGGAGTTGCCATATCCCCTCTAAATGGCCACGGATTTGTGAGCAGCATGCAGACGTTTTTCTAGTGGGGTTCGTCTGACATTTGTTGTGTATCTCAGCATCTGGCCCTGTGATTGTGGTCTTCCCTTAGGCTTGCTGATCCACAGGTTGTTCCTGCAGATAATCTGTGCAACAAAGAGCAAGTCCAATCACTCAGCTGCAAAACTCGAGGCGAGGGAGCCCCGCTCAGCACAGTTCTCCTCAGCTGCTCTCCTGACCAAAGGGAAGCTTCCCCCCACTGCCTCCCCCAGCCTAGACCAGTGTGTGTGTGAAAAAGAAACAGGTACAATAGGAAAAGGCTCTTCATGATCACATGTGGCATTTCCACATGTGGCTTGTTGGCTTTCCTGAAAGGCCAGCCTTATCTTGCGCACATCTTTGCCTTCCTCCCATTTCAGTGCTGTGTAATTTCCTGGTCACTGAACATTGCCAGCTAAAAGCAGAGAACAGGCAGCAATTTAAATGAAAACTGGGGATATTTTGATGATCCTAGAAAACACTCAGAACTCTGGGTTCAGATAGCTAACTTCTAGAGTACAATAATGCTTCTCCTTCACCTCCCACCCTTGGTGATAAGCTGTTTTCTGGACAGTTTATATTCAGTTTCTGTTTGGTTTCTTTTCCTCTTGAGCATCACGCTACCTACTCATCATGCCTGTCGTCCCTGCATGTGTAGAAATGCTCATCTTCCAGGGCAGAGTCAAACTTGTTCTCTTCCAAGCTTTCCATGTTCACTGCTGGTGCTGGTTTTGGCAGCTGGGCTGGTGCCCATCAGCATTCTTGCTGCCTCCTCCCAGGTTTCTTTGGGAACCATGCAGGCCCTTGCTCTTGGAGATGCTTGAAACCTCTTTGTGCTGGTGCTGTCTGCAAATAGAGGTGGCAAGTGGAGGTTTTACCTAGCACTTCCCATCATTCCCAGCTGGAAATGAAAGCTCAGAGTCACTAACATGATAGGAAGGTGAAAGTGGGGAATAGTTTTTGGCTGCTATGAAGCTGAAGAACTATTCTCATGAGCCTGAACACCTGAGACCTTTTTAGCACTCACAGCATCTGGTGACCAGATTGTCAAATGCTTAAACTTCAACACCACCACCCAAATTTGACCCCTGAAGGTCAAAATGGTGCTCGTGAAGGCTTGAGGGAGCTCTGATGCCATGGATGTAGTTGAATTCTGTTGAAGACACAATTTAGGAAAGCGTGCAGAATTAAGTCAATCCATGGGCACAGAAGATCAGTTTGAAATCAAATATACGGGCAAGTACTGCAGAATGGGAATCTGCAGTCCACATTTGGAAAAACTGTGCAAGGAAGCAGCGGTTCTCCATGATTTTGCAAGGTTTTTTTCATGAATCAGTGGACTGTGCTTAGCTCTTACAGCTAGTCCAGAAGGATTTCTTGAGGAGCAGCAGGAAGTTTTGCAGAAGGAGCAGGTAACCTTTGCATTAAAACTATGCATGAACAAAGATTTTTTTTTTACAAAAAAACCAATAAGCCACAACAAAATACCAGATGTGAACTCCATCCCTCCTTTCTCACATTTCTTCCTGAGACCAATACATTCATAGTTTTTCTTCCCTTTTCTCTCTTCATTTTGTCTCTAGACTTTCTATTTCTTTCCTGGAGGGTTTCAGTGCAGCCATCCTGGCCTCACTAATTACCATGCTATGAATGATAGAGGTTTTATCCACCAGCATTTGGAAGTATATTTTGGGAAACCTACTCTCAGGATATTTCAACTGTTGGAGACAGCTTGAAACTTTTTTCTATTGATCTATATCTTTGTTCTATTCTGGGTGTCAGTGTTGTTTTTTACTTCCTTTTGAAGCTGCTATTTCTGGTTTTGTCTTTTTTTTAGCCTGTGTTTAAAAGCTGTGACAGTGTGTTTGGATCATGGTGTTGGAAGGTTTCGATCTTAGATCTTTGTTTTGGAAGGTTTTAGACTCCTCTACCTTGATTTTCTGGGACATACTTTCATCAGTGAGTAAATAGAGGCTGTCCTCTAAACTTCATCCAAAAATGTTGTCTTAGGGAAACTTAACTTTCTTTTCCCTTCTCTTCTTTGAAGCAGCATCTGTGAAATCCTGAAGCATGTACAGGTTTGCTGCAGCGAGTTCACTTTGGCTACACCAAAGAGCAGCTCCTCTCTAATTGCAGCCAAGCCAGCCTTCTCTCCTCTGCCTTCTTGTGTTCTCAGATGTTTCCTCCTGGATGAGGTACCTTTAAAGCTGTAATCATCAGACAAAGCACCTGAGGGGGACAAGAAGTGAAAGCTGTTCTATGTGACAAAAGGAGAGGGAGACTCAGCCAACCCTCAAGTGAAGCCAGAATAAAACATTCATGTAGCTGATACAAAAATCCTTATAAGTTTATCAGTGTTTTGCATTTAGTTTGCTGGAATTAGGTTCTTTGTTTTTCTTGCATAGTAAAGCATCTTAATTTCAATGACATAGGAGAACCTAGAGTTTGGGAGTGATGTTTCTTTCCTTAAGTCAAAGCACTAGGAATGACCTGAGGTGTGTTCAGGTGCATCCTCCCATGCTCAGGATGAATGCTTTGCGTTGGTTGGCAGCACATCCATGGAGTGTGTGAATTCTCCAGAGACTTGTGGCAGCCTTGCAGAGAGGTGTGGGAGAGGAAACTTCAGCTCCTCCTTCCCTGAAGAAGAAATTTTAAAGCTTCTTAAACAAAAGTAGCCTGAGAATATAATTTAAACTGACTTGGCTTATGTACAGCATGACAATTGTAACAAATGTAAGAATTACTTCACTGAAAGAGTTGTAAGCTGCCCAGGGAACTGGCTGAGTCTCCATCCCTGGAGGAATTTAAAAGCCATGTTGATGTGACATTTGGGGACGTGGTTTAGTGGTGGACTTGGCAGTGTTGGTTTAATAGTTGGATTTGATCTTCAAGGTCCTTTCCAACATAAATGATTCTGTGGTTGGTGTTTGGAGCAGTAAAAATCACAGCCAGAAGCTCAGTAGTGAGAGTGAAGGGTAAGCTTTTAAAGGAAAGTCAGTATTTCAGCTGGTTTTTGGTTTATCCACAGTATCATTATATCTGCAGGTACCATTAGTTGGGAATTTACAGTAAGAAGGAGAGGATCACTTGAATCTTAGCTTGCCATAAAAATCGACACAAGATATACACATCTTTTGTCGGTATGGTTATACACCTCTGTAAAAGTTCCAAGGTCCCTGTAAAGCTTTGTGCTTAAATCCTGCCTTCAGGTTGTGTCTTGAACCATAAAGACAACTCAAGCATTTCTTCAGGGTAGAAGGAGGAATAGGGAACTGGCCGTGAAGAGTGATGTACCACAAGAAATGCTGCTCTGGGTCTCTTATTAGCACTTTTCTCTTTCCTTGCTCTGTGGTCTTACCACATGCTCCATGTGAATGCCTTTTGCTACCATGTCTAAAAGCAACATTAAGTGCCTCATCTCTGGTGCTGGAGCACAGAATTGTCAGGCTGTGCTGTGCCTGAATCCATGCACAATGCAGGGAAGATCCAACCCTGCAGCTCTGAGCTATCAGATACCCTTTGTGCTCTCGCTGCAGCTCTCAGCATTACATTATACCTTAAAGAAAAATCAACCACGTCACTCATGAGCTGCATTACCATAAAAAGAAAACCTTTTCGCTCTCCAATACGTGATTTGTGTAAATGCCACTACTAATGGAAGTCTGAGGAATAACTTTCATGACTAACAGAGATGGTTTTCCCCTTCAGAAATGAAATGGGACAGAAGAGCCACCCCAGCTGCTGACACAGTGGAATGTCCAGTTGAGATGACCAGGCTGAGTTCAGCCAGCAGCCACCTGTACTTGTAGAAGAGAGGGATGTTAGCCAGTGCTTGGATATATCTGAAATGCTTGAACGCTGAGGTCAAGAACAGGGGAAGATTCCAAGAGCTTGTATGAAAACAAATGTGGTCCCAGAGGAGGACAGGTCTTTGCAGTGCAAATTGTCAACAAAGCAGCTCAAAATCAATTTCAAAAGTATTTCTTAAGTTGTAATTTGTCTCTAGAAGTCTATTACATAGATGATCAGACAGCTGAAAATTAATACTATTTTATTATTTTAATGAGCTTGCTGTGTTATGTGTTTGATTCCTTTTATCCTACTGGTGCTGTGGTGTGCTATGGTCCTGTTACTGTGACAAACTGTCAAACATCCAATTACTTACTTACCTGTCAGGTAAATGTGCCAGTTCAAATTTCTCCACCAATTTTTGGGTCCTTAGGGAGACAAGTTTATGCCTAGATGCTGTAATTCTAGAGGCAGTGCTCTTCTGTTTTGGAAACAGTCCAGTTTGTTTTGAAGTTTCACTTGTTTCACGCACCCCCAGCACCCTCCTCCTCCATGCTGTGCATTTCTGCTGCCTGTGAAGACAAAGGGCTGTTTGGAAGGTGGAAAGGTTCCTTATAGCCCCTCCAGGCACTGATGTCATTGATATTCATGTTAAACTATTGATCTCTTGAGGAATTGTGTGCAAGCTCACTTAGATTCACTCTTGTCTTCGCAGAGTTTGCTGGCAATCCTTTAAAACATACTTCTCAAAGTGAAACTTTCCCAACTTGAAAATCCTGCTCAAACATCTTCTGCTGGGACTCCTGGAGTATCAAAGCCAATTCCTTGATGTGGCTTTTCTATGTATGCTCTCACAGGTTGTTTTGCAGAGCTGTAACCTAAAATCCTACCAAAAGCCAGGGAATTTGTCTGCTTGGTAAAAATGCTCCCAGGGCGCCGAGCAAGGCTGCATAAGGCAGAGGGCTGCAGGGACTTGGCAGGGGCTATCAGTCAGAGAGTCAGTCCAGGAGAGGCTGGCTCCACACAGATTGTTTTTCCTGTCTGCAGGATGCTCTGGTTTCTAATAATATAACTATATCTTTGCTTCATTCCTCGCTTGAATTTTGTTCCTTTGTAATACAGTACTGTTGAAGAACAGCTGCATGGGCTTTTTCAAACTGAAGTTTCTCCTTGAAGTTAGTTTATCCCTCCATCCTATTTCTTTACATCTTAGGTGGAACAAATAAAGAGCTCTGCTTTTTAGCATAATTTGTCTACTTTTAGGAAGACTAATGAAACTTGGGCTTCATAAAAAGGTCTAGTAGATTTGAACCAGTTTTCAGAATGGAGTTATCACTTGGATTGTGAAACAGTGCATTTAGACTAGAAAAGACTTTTTGGTAGGAAGGTGCTGATGAATCAGAAGGAGGGAATGAAGAGAGGGGCCAGTAGGCAAACTGGGAGCTGGTCATTATTAAATATTGTAGAGCAGGTGAGCTGATTTTTATGTACATGTGAGGCAGTGTTGTGACCAAGAATGACATATGTGGTTGGTGGATTTAGCTGGGTTTAGTTAGGAGTGCCTAAGTAAATCTCACAGGAGCTAACTTGCACAGTGCAAATTTCTGGACAGGGAAAAAAAGCAGCCTTCTAAATAATGAAGAGTTTATAGCCTCGTCTTACTAGCAACAAGTGAGTAACAGGTAAATGCTGAGAGGGAGCTCGGAATCACTTTTATTATGAGGGACTCCAGCATAGTGTTAGAAGAGAAGACTTGAAGGTCTTGGCAGCAGCTTTCCTTCCATGGCATTCTGTGCTTCAGCAGGCCTAAAACCCAGACACTGATAGATAAATGTGCCCTTCTCTCAGGAGCTGTGATTTTGCCTGCAGTGGTTTTCTCCCCAGCTCTGCTCTTGGGTACTTTTTCCCAGTAACTGCATCACCCACATCACCACCGCCTCAAATTTCACTCCTCCTTCCACCTTCAGTGTGCACCATGTACACATCCTTTTCTCTCTGGCATGCTTTATTTTTCTTCTCACCTTCCTAGAAATCCCTTGAATGTATTTAATGAGTGAGGATTTTGAAATTCAGTGTGGGTCACTCACGCAAGAAGCAGAGGAGCCAGCCTGGGCTGTGAACCCCGGCTGAGGCCAAAGCCCACTTAAGTCCCTCCTTACAACCCTTCTGTTCTTCTGTTAATCACAGTAAGAGGATTAACTCCAGGAGTATGGGATGTTGGATACTACAGCCAAAGATGTTCATATCAGACTCTGGACTATTTTCATTCATCCTTTTGCAAATGTAAAATGATTCCTGAAGCAATGGCTGTACTGGGATCCAAGACAATTTACTTGGAATTGCTTGGAATGCAGGTCTATGGATGGTAAGGAAAGGAGCTCTGAACTAAAAAATAAGAAATAGCCTTAAATCAGAGATGAGAATTAATGTTCCATACTTGTTGCAAATCAGAGAATTTTTTTCTCACTGTCCACTTGTATTTGTATTACAGAGATGTTGTTTGCTCTTGCTTATGAAAAATAATGAGCACCCACACAATATTATACTGCCTTTGTTGATGCTTGAATTATACCTTAGGTGCAGCTGCACTCCTCCCATCATCTCCAGAAGCAGGTGGGCTGCTCTTTGCAAGAGGGCTGAGGCTAAGCCACTGCTATTTATATTCATAATTTTTGGAGCTCCTGGAGTTGATCTTCAGTCTGACTGCAGGGATTATAAAATATATCATCTCAAACATGGTACCATTCAGAGCAAATACACTGCTTTTTGCCTCTGAGGCTGGGAAGGAAGGTGGTGATATTTTCCTGATATTTGCTGTCTCCCCTGGGCATCAGGTCTTGGCTGCCAATAAGGCAAAAGGCCTTGCTGCCTGCAGCCCCACTCTTGTGCTCCTGGAGAAGTGAAGCCAGGATTTTGAAGGTTTTTAGACTCCTCTACCTTGATTTTTCTGGGACATACTTTCATCAGTGAGTAAATAGAGGCTGTCCTCTAAACTTCATCCAAAAATGTTGTCTTAGGGAACCTTAACTTTCCACCAGGCATCCTCCTGGACACGCTGGGAATGCAGGCATCTCAAATGTGCCTGGGAGAGCAACTGAAGCTCAAATGTGGTGACCAAACTGTTTTGTTCACTGTAATATCTTTATGATTAGTTGTATACATTTGATTGATTCACTGGGAAATCTGCATAGACTAATAGGTTTTTTTAAATGTAATTCAACTAAAATATCTGAAAAAGAGGAAGCATTTGTTTTGCTTATCCATGGCAGTGAGATTTTCCTGTTGTGTTGGCTGTGCTATAGATTTGTTAACATAAACCAATGAGATGCTGGGTTAAGAGTTGAAAGAAACCTTGCTCAGGATAGGAGACAAGGATCTGTTCCCATCTTGGCACATGAAAATGCACTTGTTTATGTGCAAGATTTCATCATTAATTAACAAGTATGAGTGTTCTGCAGTGCTTCTCTGGCCATCCCGTGTGGAGCATTCCCACCCAGCCCCAGATTATGGGTGCAGGGTGAGGCTGAGTACACTTCCTGCTACACTAAACTCTCTTGATAGGGGAAGCTATGCATTTATCTTTGACTCAGCTTGAGGTTTTTTTGGCAGTGACAATTATCTTTCTGCTAAAAGTCTCTCTTTGCTTTCACCTTGTGCCTTTTGAACTGTGGGATTGTCTCCATGCTATGAAATATGTGCCTAAATCCCTTTTCTGTGGTTCCCGTGAATCATGCTGAGAACAACATTGCAAAGGAACATTGCAACATTCCTAGCTGGTTATTTGGTCCAGACTTGGTCACAAAGAGAAGCTGCTGGTATTTTTATGGATTTATTCTTCTGAGATACTGAGCAGCATGAAAGTGCTTGTGCCTCCAGTAGCAGTGTGGTGTTCCAGCAGTGGTGTGAGGCTCTGAGTGTATTTGAAAGTTTGGCTTCTCTACCAACAAGTGCTTTTTTTCTACAGTTGTAATGTCCAAGTTTATCTTCTTGATGTCATCTCAGTCTCAGTGCAGCTGTGCAAAAATTCTGAATTCTATGTACAGTAAATGAAATATGAATGTTTCAACGTCAGTGCTGGAAATATAGAGAATCCTTTTTTTTTTTTAATAAAGTTTCTCTTCACCACTGTTGTGTAGGTAGTCAGCAAGTCAGGGGAGATGACTTGGATAAGAATAGGTATGGAGAGAGGGAGTAATAAAACAGATTTTTTATCAGAGAACAATACTAGAGCCCCTTAATGAGCCTCTTCTGAAATATCTCAGATTGAGTTGTTTAATATCAAGCAGAAATCATGCAAGAAGGTTTTCTAATATTACTTGGATTCTGTCCACAAGTATTGTCAACTTCTTCCATGCATAAGACACCAGAGGTTTATAAGTTATAACTTATACACCATTATAACTTAGGTACTGTCAAGTTTTCCTGTGCATAAACTACAGCCGGTTTATAAGTTACTTTTTTCTTTTTTTTTTTTTGAGGGGGGACAACTAAAAATCCCATCCCTGTGCAATGAACTATTCAAATATATGCTCAGATCCCACTGTCTGTGATATGGACATACTGTCCTTAAATGCTTGTTGGTCTGACTTAAAATTCACCTTTGCCTGGATGCTGTGCACGAGGCTTTGCTAAATGAAAGAAAAAGAGCACAGGTACCAGAGGAAGGACTCACTGAGAGATACTGATTGTTTAAATTTGAGTTCAGCTTTGTTTTAGTTTCAGATTCGTGGGCTGACATTAAACTACAGCCTCGTGCTCTCTGCCCTGGCCCCAGATGGGCTTGTGAATACTGTGGTCTGTGGATGTAAAAAGAAACCTAATCTGTAATAGAAGACGCAGAACATGGTTGAGGAAACAAGAAGTGTTATCCAGCATGTCTCAGGGAATAGGATTGCTGACGCCAACCAGCCACTCTCCATCTTTTGCTCCCCCATGTGTAAGAGGGATGTTCCCTGTTGGACGTTGGAAGAATTAAAGTCTCTAGAATTAAATGTTCACAGTGAAATTCACTCCACGATGCTCCCTGAGAGCTGCCAGCGTGCTCCTTGCTCTGCCATCTTCTTTATCCTGTGACTGGGAACTTCACCTTTTCTTTGGATGCTTTTCAGACACCCTCTGGATACTCCAGGAGACTTTCAGGGCCAGTAGATGAGCCTTTTTTAAAACCAAGTCCATATTCTCATCCCTCAGTCTGAAAAGGCATTGGTGCAGGAAATACTCCATTGACAATACAGGAAGTTTAGAAAGACAGTTTGTTGATTTCCATCTCTTTCAAGCCCTCTCTTTTGTATGCTTCTTTCCTGCTACTTTACTGTCTTGTCTTTTCTTTCCAGTTTTAAGGAAGTTAAATGGTCCATCCCTGGTGATGGACCATTAAAAAAGCCCAGATAGGTATTCTGTTTGATGCACCTTAGCAGTGGACAAGGCCAGAGAATTTCTAGGAAGATCTTCACAGGTGCTCTGCTGTTCACTTCCCTCAGCTGTTGCATGAAGGATTCAATTTCCTCCTGTATTAAATCTGAGCTGTCTTGGTAGTGCATTATCTGCCAGTTGGCCAGAGAAACAGGAGCTGTTATTTTGAGGTATTTAATGACATTCTGAGGTGGTTTTACAGTGCAGTGGCTGTGCAGTGAGAGCAGGGCTCTGCAGAGCTGGGAGCCTTTTGTGTGTGCAGTGGTGGGTGTGCAGCCAGGCACCTCTGCAGCACAGGGAAGCCCAGATGAGCAGATGGAGAGGAGCCCTGCTGAGAAGGACTTGGGGATTACAATGGGTGAGAGGCTGGACATGACCTGGCAATGTGTGCTTGTATCCCAGAAATTACCCATGTCCTGTGCTGCATCCAGAGCAGCGTGGGCAGCAGGGCAGGGAGGGGATTCTGCCCCTCTGCCCTGCTCTGGTGAGACCCCACCTGCAGTGCTGCATCAGCTCTGGGGTCCCAGCACAGGAAGGACAGGGACCTGCTGGAGTCAGTCCAGAGGAGGCCACCAAGATGATGAGACGGCTGGAGAACCTCTTCTATGAGGGTAGGCTGAAAGAGCTGGGATTGTTCAGCCTGGAAAAGAGAAGGCTAAGAAAGACAGAGAAGGACTTTTTACAAGGCCACGTGGTGACAGGACAAGGGGAAATCACTTCAAACTGAAGTAGAGGTGGTTTAGACTGGATATTTGAGAAAACATACTTACTGTGGGGGTGGTGAGGCACTGGAACAGGTTGCCCAAAGATGTAGATAGCCCAGCCCTTCAAAGCCAGGCTGGATTGGCAACTGAGCAACCTGGTTTAGTGGAAGGTGCTCCTGCCCCTGGCAGGGGAGTTGGAGCAAGAAGATCTTTAAGGTCCCTTCCAACCCAACCCATTCCATTGCTTCTGTGATTCCCCATATAGGAAATGATGTGGGTAGAGGTGTTGATGTCCTGCCTTTCCATTCCCCCACTCTCAAAATATCTGTTACCAAAGGGTAGAAGGAATGGGGAATCTCCTTCCCAAACCTGTGCCCAATTCCTGCTTGTGAGTTCAGCTGTGCTCAGCTCACGTAGCTCCCCTGCCTCAAATCCTGCACGTGCATTCCTTTTCCCCACCTGCCTAAAGATATCACACTCACGTGCCTTGCTCAGTGTTGCAAGAGATAATTCCTTCCCATTTTTTAATCAAATCTATTCCAAAGCTCTGATTAATTGAATAAACATACCTTATTCCTACCTGCTGGCTTGAGGCACTCATCAGAAACAATATTTTCATCTGGAAGTGAGGTCTCTTCCCTGAAGTTTGCGTCCTGAAACCCCAAAATTTCTGGTCCAGGACTTCCCAAAACCCCCGAAATTTGGCTCTTGAATGCTTAATTTCAGGTTCTGACCCCCAAATTTTGGGGTCTTAAACCCAAATTTTTGGATGTTGATACCCCCAGCCCCCAGATTTCTGTCCCCCCAATTTGGTGTCCAGACCCCCCCATATCCTCAAATTCAGTGTCTTGAATGTCAAATTTAGGGTCCAGGACCCCAAAAGTGAGTTACTTTGGAGGGTCCCAGATCTCCCAAAGCCCCCAAATTCTGGGGTTCTGACTCTCCCAATTTCCTGCCACTCCCAGAGTCCCCCAGTTTGGGATTTCAGCCCCCTCCAACCCCCAATTTTTGGTTCCAAACCCCCTCAAATCCCAAATTTGGGCTGTTGAATCCTGAATTTTAGATCCTGACCACCCCAGATTTTGTGGTCCCAAAAGTGGCCCCATGGATTAGAAGGCAGGCAGCTCCTGGGATATGTCACAGCCATCCCTGAAGCTGCTCAGCATTCTTTGAGACAGAGCTGCCTGGAAAGTTAGGAAACAAAAATGGGCTATCCTTTACCCTCCAGCTGCTGTGAAGCTTTGAGGAAGCCACTCCTGGGCAGTTTTTCTGCACGTTTCCCCCCATTTTGGGTTTGTTTCATGAGCAAGCCCCCGAGTGGCTGTTTGGTTACCAAGAATAAGTGTTACCAAGAAGTGTTACTCCAGGGTACTCAGTCACTCAGCACTGAGCCCCTGTGGCAAAAAATAGCTTTATGTAGATTGCAGGAGGTACTGAGAGGAAGCTGAGTCCCCTGAGGCTCTTGTAGGAGGAGGAATGAAAAGGCTTTTTTGTCTATTGGCTTTTTTAACTATGTCATACTCATGCAGTCATGCCAAGGCACAGTGGTGCACTGCTCCTGCTTTTCAGAGGCCTCCAGATGCATTGTTTGTCTCCAAAACTGTGATAAATGACAGAGCAGGCTTTCCTCCCTCCCTTCAGGTCAAGCCTTCCCAAGGAATAAGGAGGCTGCTAACATGGGGCTGGGATTTCTTCCTGAGACCAGCCACATCCAGAGACTTTTTTTTTCTAACTCAATGCATTTTTTTCCTATAATAGAAACTGTCATCTGTAATTGAGACTATCACATTGAAAAGTGAGAATGGTGCAGAAGTGTACGTAATTTAACTTATTCTGAGCCTGCTCACCCCCCTTGCTAAAACAGACAACATTTTTAGTAACCCTATCCAGTTCTTTCTAGCTATCTGTAGGTTTTCCTATAAAAGCAAGGCAAATCTCCACCACTTATCTGCAAGGCAGAGGGAGGGATGGTGGAAATTGGGTTGCCTCCTTCAGTTTGGGCTGTGCCTGTTATCCATTGCGGTCATGGAGATTTGCCTTTTTCTGTTTTTAAGCATGCCAGGCTAGCAACAGTGCAGGTGGATGATGCTCCATCTTTCATGTGGCATACTGGTGCCAGCACAAACTTCAAATTTTTTAACATGTTTTTTAAAGTGTAGTTACATAACTTGGTGTTTGTGTGCACTGAATTGCAGGTGGGATTTGTGTAAGCAGTTTAATACACCTGTTGTGTGTGTAGTTGCATCAGATTTGGCTGACTGATGTTGGTAAAATGCCACACCTTTCCTACACCATATACTGAAGAACTGGAGACATAAAGTAGCTAAACCAACAGTTTTTCATGGGTTTATTACCACTCTGGTATCTATGACCCAGGAGAGGTTTTTTATTAGCCCTCCACAGGGTGCAGATTTAATAGAGTACCATTTTCTTTCAGTGTATTTCAGATTTCCAAGAAATGGTCCTTGAACTCCAGTTCAGCACTGGCTGCATTAAAGTTGTTTGTTACTAAGTCATTGTGAAGAGGTGGAAGATAACTTACATACATCTTGCAATACCTTCTGATTTTGTAAATGCAAAAGGCAGAAAACTTGAAGCAGGCAGAAGGAGCATGGCTTTGTATTCAAGGCTTGGTGACATTAAAAAATGCTATTTTTATCATCGCAAAATCTTTGAGATGCTTCTGAAATATTTTTCATGTGCTGGATGTGAAATGGCTCCTGTTATTAGCAGTTATCTTTTGTCATAAATATGTCTCTCAAGTCAGCTAGACCTGTTTTCCAGATACACGATTATGCCTTCTTTGGTGTTTAACAGCAAACTGATAAGATTCTCATTGCTTTTCTGCCACTAATTAAGTAAGTACTTCATTTGGGAGATATGTTGCTTATTTTTCAGATGCTTGATTTTTCAGGTGAGTTGACTTTAAACCCAGGTCATTTGAGTTTACTTTTTTTAACTGTGATTGAGTTAACAAGTTTGCAAGTATTGGTCCTTTTTTCTCTGACAAATTTCCAGTCCTCTTCTGATTGAGCTGTGATTTAGGCAAAGCATCAATCTGCTAAACAAATCCAGGTATGGTTTTCAAATTGTAATAGTGGCATACTGTGAGTGAGCTTAGTTGATCAATCTTCATAATTCTTGATATAAAAAGCACATTTAAGGATTTAAGAAACCCCCAAAATGTAAGTTAACAAGAGACTTAGCATTTTAAAGGTATAGGAAATTGGTGGCATTTTGGCTGAAGGCTGAAAAAGTCCCAATCTGTTTAGAGAAGCACTGAAATCCCTTGGTCTCCTGAAAATACTGCATGCAGCTCTTCATCCCTGTGTCATTCCTGATCCTCTGATAAAGGAAATATAAGCCTGACACTTGCCCACACAGGTTGGGAAGGGGAAACACGAAAATAGGCACAGTTCCTCAAGTGGAATTGAAACCAGAACTGGTCCTCTGAGCTGTGACACACAGGACAAGTGGCATGGCTGATGCTGTGCTTGGTGGCCTGCGGGGCCTGAGGCTGGTGGATTGGTTGGTGAGATATGGTAGCTATGCTTAGCTGGCTCTTGAGCCCCCACTGGACAACAAAACAGACAGCAAAGTTATTGTATAAGAACCCCTCAACTCCTTGTAAGGGAATGGCTGAGCCCTGACAGTGCTCCTGGTCAACTTGTAGTGGACTTTGGGGCAATTCAAAGTGACCTAAACTGGACCCTTACACCCAAATAATTATAAGCAATAAAAACTGTGGCAAGTGCAGCTAAACTAGGATGTGACAGCATTCCCTAATTCTGTAGGAAAATGTTTCACTAAGCAGCCTCTTGGTCACATTAAAAACACAGAGGCTTTAACACCAGAATCTTCAGTGAATTTGTGCAGTCCCTCGAGAAATAAAAAAATTTCAATCCAAACTCTCCATTATAGCAGGATAGTTCTGCATGACAAAACAAAAGAACTTTTCTTTAGGGCACTTTTAAGCAGGGTCATGCTGGAATTTAGCAAACTTTGTCAGAGTTTGTGAGAGAGCAGAATAAACCAAAAGCCTTAGCCCCAGCTCCAACCCAAATCATCCACACCTCTAAAACAGTTAAAATACTCTTTTAAATGTGGAGAGGTAGCCAAGCAGAATAAATGGGTATTTTATTTAATTATGATTGCACTGCTTGAAATACATTGGGGAAATGAATAATTAATATCTCATAAGACTGGCTAAATTTGGAGAGAAAAAATGTTCAAATATTTCCAAGGGCCTATAAATTAGTTTAAATAAAAGATGACTACATACTACTGTGATTTTCCTTCCCTCTCCTCACTCATCCTTCAATACATTTTGGGCATGTATTTCCTTAAAGTGCAAATACTCTAAAAGAAAGCACAGTGGAAGAAATGTTTAAAACTGGAAATAAATACAAGTGCCTTGCTCCATCAAGAAACCAACTACATGAGCAACACAGTGAACTTCCTCCCACGTTCCATCAGTGATATCCCCCAAAAGATGGTGATAGTGTAAACAGAGGATGCTGTCTGCAAACCATGGAAAGGCTGCATATACTCATGTTATGTGGATTCCTAGTGTGCTGAGACAGGATTATCTTTTTTGCCAAAATAGTAAAAGTAGTTTTCTTTCTTTATGTGAAGTAACTGTACTCAGCTTTTTGAGGTGGGCAAGTGCAGAGTTGCTTCAGCTTTCCACATAACCCTAGTGGAAGATTTTAGCCTTTTAAATTGCAGGTTTTGGGTGTGGCCTTCCACACTGTGCTGTTTAGCACGTCCCAGGTATGGCCAGAGATTGTTGCCCTGACAATTCAGTGCTGCTGAATCAGACTTGTTGTCTAGACAACTGCCTTAAGCTTCAGCTGGAAAAGCATGAGTTAAAGACCAGAATCCTAACAGTGTGAGCTCTCCAAAGGTGGTCTCATCAACACTTAGGGCTCTTCTAAATGTTAATCTTTACAGGTGTGTTCTGTAAAGATGCAGTCCGAGGGCATGAAGGGGAATATGGCATCAACAAGAACTGACACATGATTTACTGCAGTGGAGAGCTGCTGCCTCCTCCACAGTGCAGGGAGGAGGGGGCGGATCTGATTCCCAGGCAAGGACTCCAAATCCCCTCTGGAGCATGCAGAAGGTAGAGTGGGAACACCCGGTGCCCTCTTGTGCCCTGCAGATGTCTGGCATTGCACTAAATGATATAAAATGTCAGACACTTTCCCATCTGTTAAAATTTCTGTGCTGGGCAGAGCAGCCTTTTATAAAGTCCAGCACAGACAAGGGAGAATGTTTGCCAACAGCTGGGCCTGGTTCATGACTGTGCTGTCCTGTTCTTGAGGATTATAAAAAACAGGGAGAGTGACTTTTTACATGGGCTGATAGTGACAGGACAAGGGGAATAGTTTTAAACTAAAGGAAGAGAGATTAGAGATCACAAAGAAATCCTTCACTGTGGGGGTGATGAGGCACTGGCACGGGTTTCCCAGAGAAGTTTTGGCTGCCCCATCCATGGAAGTGTTCAAGGACAGGTTGGATGGGGCTTTGAGTAAACTTATCTGGTGGATGGCATCTCTGCCCATGCCAGGGGCTTGGAACTAGATGGTCTTTAAGGTCCATTTTGACCCAAGCTTTTCTAGGATTGCCAGCAGTTCTCAAGAAGAAGACAAAGAAAATGCTGTTTCTGGATTGCCAGTGTAGGTGCAGGCAGCACCCTACCTTTGTACAGTGCTTGATGGCATATTCTAGTGCCAGGCTTGGGGCCACCCTGGTGTAAGGGAAGATGACAGAGGACACAAAGAGATTTCCTTGCTCTTCTTTGATGCACACATCTCCAAAAAATGTTACAAATAGCCTAGTGTCTTCTAATGCAGTGGTGGCAAATTTGCTCATTCAGAATCACATGAAATTTTAGCTCTGCCACGAGAGTTTCATCACAGGTGCTTTTGAGTCCACCACTGGGAACATGCAAAATAGCATGAACCAGGAGTACTGAGCCTGCAAAATTCACAGGGAATTTCTGTGTGTGTTTATACTTATCTTTGGCAATTCTGGTTTTACACTCTGTACCAACATGCTGAACTGATGAGGTAATCAATTCAGGAATTTGTGTAAGTGATAAAAAATATGACTTCCCTCTCCTGAGACTGTGGTTGTGCTGAGGGTGTCTTTTTCTAGCCTTGTGCTTTATCTGGGAGGGTGCAGCTGTGGGAACTGCTGGAGTTCTGTATGAGGGAATTCATGGGATGATAGTATAAAACAGAGGTGCTGGGGCAGAGAACACAGATGTAGCCAGCAGGGTAAGGAGTGAAATACAGGAATATGGATAAGCAAGAGCCAAAAAACCACCTCCAGCATCCTCTTGTAGAGGTTTAAACCTCTGTCTCCAGGGCCTCAGCTCTTTACTTCTGCCACTTGTAAGCATCACTGGGATTTAAGAAAATATCTTTTTTTAAGAACATGCACTACCTACTGAGTGAAACTTTTGAGCTTCAATGATCCTTTGTCTCAGTAAGCATGAATTAATCTCTCCCAAATTTATGTCAAATGTCTGTCTTAAGCATTTGTGAAATGAAAATGTGTGTTGAAAATGTGTGGCCAGACAGACATTGTAGTATGAGCCTGAAAAGAGAGTCATAAAAATGTAGAAAAAGATAATCTTTGGGAATAGAATCATAGAGTCATAAATTCATAGAGCAGTTTGGGTTGGAAAGGACCTTTAAAGTCTAGTTCATCTAGTTTAAGCCTCCTGCAGTGAGCAGGGACATCTTCAGCTAGATCAGGTTGCTCAGAGCCCAGTCCCAGCTGGCTTTGAATGCTTCCAGGGATGTGGCACATAAAATGTAACCACAACTAACCCCAGCTACACACGACATGTTCCAAGGCAGGCAGATGAAGTACATTCAGTATAAACACATAGAAATTGTTACCTGAGACCTCTGAGACAGAGCAGGTTTTGTTGCTGTGCTTCTACCAGAGCTATCAACAATCTTGGCAGCTCTAGTTTCCTGCTGAAATTGAAATGTTTTGTGGGAATTGATTAATTACTGCTAATAATCTTGACAGAATGCTGTCAAAACAATGTTGTTTTGATTTCTATGGAATACAGAAAGCGAGTCAAAACGAATCGCTGCTGCTTGAAGCAGCACGTTTTGGCATTTTAAATTTAGTGTTCTCAATTCTTCAGTAGAATGAGTTCTTACCAAAAAAAAAAAAAAAAAAGGCTTGAAAATTCTGCAACAACGAATTTTTCCCAGTTGATTCCACCTCATAGTTTTCTTTCCTTCTCAGCTTATATTTTAACCAAATATATCCAAGGCCTGGAAAAGAAAATTTAAAATGGAGATTATTGATGTGTGTAAAACTTTTCTGTGAATGTACTATTAGCTCCAGACTGAAAGCCCTAAAATATATTGGATATTTTAATTGATGCTGAGGATAAACATAGTATGTTTATCACATTTGGGGGGGAAGAACAATCATTTTTTTCTAGTCATACCTACTGAGATTTTGTAGGGCATTTCTAGGAGTCTGTTGTGCCTGAGGTGCAGAGAAACACTTTGATTCTGCTTTTCAGAGACACCAGATTAATTTTTCTCTAGGAAAAGATCCCACAACAGACCTTCTCAAATGTGTTGCTGACTTTTTTATCAGGAAAATGTAGCCTGTTGTGGTACAGGACCCCATCCCAGCTGTAGTGTGTACTACAAGAGGATGCATGGGATCTGACAGGAAAACAAAGAAGATCTCCCTTTTTCTGCAGACTAATGTTCATTTTGTGATTAAATAGGTGCAGAGGGGTGGTGCAATTAATATTGGAAGAGGGAGAGTGGTAACATTTAATTGTGGCTGAGATGTGTGAATAAAGTGCAGGGAACAGCTCAGGACCTGCACCTACAGCCCCACGGGGTATGGTACTTCTCAGACAAATCCAAGCAGTGAGATGCACAGGGTGCCTGGGCAGCACCAGCTTGCAAGTTTTCAAACTTTGGTTCTTCCATTGAACTTAGAATCTTCAGGCTCCCTTTGCTATTTTAGAAATTTCTTCCCCTGTTGCACTCCTGTGATAAATATTCCCCTGGCTGGGGTAGCTGTGTTCAGCGCCAGATTTCACTGAAGACCTGGAAGGGCAACACAGGAGTCTGTCTGTCAGAGTCTGCTGTGTTCAACAATAAAAGGTATTGCACATTTTGGAAGCCTGTATGCACTATACATCAACAAATACTGGATTTTTCAAAACAAAGTGAAAAAGGAAATGATTTGGCTTGATCCACTGAGCTGAAGTCTATGGAAGAAGATTGTTTATTCCTCTGGGCATGAGGAAGCATTTTGTGCTGATTTGCTTTAGGCTTCTGAACAAAAATGACAGAACCACCTGGGTATCACTTGTTTTAAAAAAAAATTCTCCATGAGAAACAAGAATAATTTATGGCAGCTTTTAATTGTAACTATAAACAAGACCTATTCAGCAGCTTTACAGCCATTTGCCTTTTTAAGACTTTTTTTTTTTTTTTGGTATCTGTACACATCTCAGTCTGTTTCTGTAAACCATGAAGCTCACACAGCACTTCCAGCCTTCTCATGAAGGGCAGCTGAAGAAGCCAAACACAAAGATATTTAAAATATCACCGTGGCTCGTGCAGGAAATCTGCAGGGGTAGCAGTGGTATGTTATCCATGTGCTGCCTGGTACTTAGCATGCAGACAAATGAATCCAAACTCACTTTCTGCTGGTGTTAAATGGGTGAGGGAGCTATTTTGGCCCACTTTAACAAATACTCTGGCACTTTGCATGCTGTACTAAGGATTAGGATAATGTTTGTCATAGCAATCATGGCAGCCATTATTATTTACATTTTGGAATAGATTTTCCCAGTTTCACTTGATTGCTTGACAGCTTTATTTACTTTCTACTTCTCTGTGTTGTTTTTTAGAGGCGTAATGAGAATTTTGATTTTCTGGGTTAGTGTCAGTGTGAGTTATTTTAAAGAAAATTTAGGTGTAGAAGCAGAACTTGTTGGATGTTGTAGCCTATCAACTAAGTCAAGTTGTAAGGTGGGATGGGTACAGGAAATTTGGTGTATGTAAAGGAAATACAGGAGGAGGAAATATTCTAAAATCCACTATACTCTTTAGGACAACTCTAATTTGTGTTTTCTGCACGTATCTAATGCAAGACTGTTTTAGCAACTAATGTAACATGGATTGTAATCTACATTCCTGTCAAAATTAATATGTTAGCTCCTCTATTAATAGGGGAGAAAATGAGATGCCATATTGAAATATAGCAAATATTTAATATCCATATTTTGAATCTCCCCATGCCTTCAAACCCTCCTGCAGTGCCCCAGCTGCTGAAAAACCCCCTTATTGTTCTAATTGAAGTAAACAGAACTTGTTATTGTAGGCAGATGGTGCTGTCAGGGAGTTTTTTAGCTGGAGCATTTGTCACTTTTCCTAGCAAACTTTGGTTTCATGACAGAGTCAAGAGGTGGTTGAGGCAGTAAGCAAACAATCAGGCAGCTTGGTGCATACCACTTTATGGCAGACTTATCTGTAAAGTCCATTGAAACCACAGTTCTGGTGTGGAGGGAGGAGGAGGGGAAGGAAGGAAGGAAGGGATGGTGTGGGGTCAACAATTGTCACTCTTGTCAGCTGCAGGGAGTCCAGATCCTGGCATCTGGAAGGGTGTGTAAGGGGCTTCTTGTTTTATTTCAGATTCTGGGCTATTATTCTGAATATTAAAAAATCCCATCTTTGTGTTTAAGGCTGTTAAAAGCAGCATTTTGTGCAAACCTCAGCCTGAGCAGTTGAAAGGGGTTTCCCCCCTCACTGTTTTGCCTTGGTGTTTTCAGAAAGTATAGTATTTGTGCATAAATACTTGCTCTTAAAGGATTTGTGGGGTTTGCCAAGGTCTGTTTTCATCTTGTATTTGGGGGGAAAAAAATGACAGGGAGAGGCCTACATATGAGCTTTTCCTTTCCTCCCAGTTTAATGTGACCTTAAGCCTCAAACCATTTTATAGTACAAGAACTAAGAGTCAGAGCAAACCAAGCTAGTGGGAGACATGATCAAAACAAGGAAAAGGAAGTGGGTTTTCACACAGCAGGCAGCAGAGAGGGAGCTGCTTGCCAGAGACAGCTGTGGATGCAAAAGTTTGTCATAAGGATCCAGGAAATGCCCTGAACTGAAAATACTTGAAGGCTCAATAGGAAGTATATATATATATATATATATATGGGGTTTTTTAATACATATATTTGCCTTATTAATTTTCTTCCTGTGTGCCCACGTTTGGTTGTGCTGCAGGCAGGATGCTGAGCCTGGCAGCCCCTTGGTCTGAGCCTGCACAGCGCTCTGCTGCTCTCACACTGAGCACCGTTGGTGTTTCCCTGGCTTTTATGGAAACAGAATAACACCCCAGAGGTAGCTGCATGCCAGCATGGGCTGATGTAATCCCTCTGAGATGAAAGGAGCACTTTAAGTAAACACAAAGTCATGTTCTAACCTAGCACTTGTGATGAGGCAGTGAAATGATTTACAGGCCACTAAATGTGAATTACTCTCAGCTAGCAGTTCTCTTGCAGCTATCCATGCTTCATGCAAACAAGCTTTGTTCTCTATAGCTCATAAATTCCCACTGAAATAATAATTGAAAGTGATAAGACTCTTACCTGGAAATCTCTGTGTGGACAATAAAAGCTGCTCATTTTCCAGACAAAGAAAGAGCCATTCAACCTGTCAAAGCGGGGGAAGAAACACAGAAAACGTGGAGAGGCAGGGATGGTGTAGTGCTGGATAATCTATGTCCTTTCTAGATCCTTGTGGGCTTTTTAAGTGCCTCCATGTGCTCCTTCACTTCCACCTGATTATTCCATCATCAACAAATGGTTATGATGAGGAGGTAGAACTAGTCCCAGAGATAACATTTGCCTCTCTGCCCCCTCGGTTTGCAGTCTGGCTTCAGACCAGAAGGACGCTCAATTTACTGTTCAGGGCAATTCCAATGGAATTTGATGGCCCTGTATTTGGAGAGAAAGGAATTTCAGCACTGCTCAGAGTCCAGCAGGACCAAATCTGCCAGCCTCTGCTCCCATTCATGGTTATTTCCCACTCCCCCAAACAGTTGTCATCGAAGTACTTTAGTGTTAAATCTCTGTGTTTAAATGCACGTGCCATATATAGACAAAATGAGTTCATGATTACATGGAGCCTGGCTTTGCTTTCCTTTCTCTTCCATATAAATAGGGATGAGTGCAAGCAGGCCAGAAATAGGAGCTGTTCCCTCATCTGGAGTTTGCAATGTGGCTCAAAACTACCCAGGCACATCTTTGACCACAATCTGCTTTTAGTTTGAGTTATTAGTGGTATTTAATCAACAGGTGTGCTTGCCTGAAAAGGAATGAGCAAACTCTGTGCACAAATTCTTTTCCATGATGCAGGACATGAGCTATGTTGTCCCTTTCAGTGGGAGCCACAAAGAGCATTAAAAAAAATTCAGGAATGCATCAGAGCCTGAGTGGATAGGCAGGAGGGTTTCTTGTTTATGTCAGATGTTTCTCTTGAAGAACTGATTGTTGAGGAGTTCCAAATTCTGCTCTCTTCAGAGGGGCAGGTGGGTTTTATGGCATGTTTTTCTTGCTTCCTTGGAGTAGAAGGATGCATCCTGAGGAGATATTGGGATCTCCAGTATTAATTACTAGTTAAGATGTTGAATACTGTATATTAAAATAGCAAGTGGAATAGATAAATGTTTAAAACAGTGCACAGAAAGGGTATGAGAGGTGGAAAGAAGCAGCTCAGAAAGGTAAGAAGGTTTGGCAACTTTTCTGGAGGCTGATGCATGGAGAACATTTCACTTAACCCATCACAGCAGAGCTCCAACATGGAGAGGGCTGGCAACCAAGCCCTGAAAACTCGAAGAGGTGAATTGTCTTTCTCTATGTTTAAAAGCCAAGAGGAAATTAGTATTAGAGGAAATCTGTTCCACTGTGATTGGTGTTCTTCAAAATGCTTCTCTTCCTCAGTGGGCAGGAAAATACCAGGAAATGTCTAATAATAATAAGACTTCTATGCCAAGGTTTTTCTAGCCTAGATGCATTTGTTTTAACAGAACTTTTATCTGTGCTTTTGTTATTGAACATGGTAACTTTTGCAGGGACAAGAAATCTCATCTGAGGGGTTGGGTTCTGTTGCCCTCCATGCTTTAAGAACAGCCATGCACAAAGGTTTCTCTAAAAGATCCATGCTCTGGGGGGAGAGGAAAAGACAGTATAGACTTGCAAAGTCATATAAGCATAGTTTGCATGTTTGCACATCCTTCTGCCTCTGGGAGAACAGCAGAAGAATATCTGCATTTCCCTCTTTTGTCAGGGTCGTGGCACAGCGCTTGGATCATAGGCCAGCAAATAAATGAACTTCTGAATCTTGGCCAGTGGGTCTTTCCCTTCTTGTGTCTGCTAAGGAGGGCAGAAAGCTGAACCCAGCAATAGGAATCTGCTCTTTGGTGCTTACTGCAGCTCTTGCAGGACAGGTCACTTCCCACAGGTGGACAGTGATGTGATCTGTTGTGTTGCTGCAGAATTCCTGCCAGCATTTAGCTCATATGCCTGTCTCAGGGATAATAAGAATTTAAAAGCTGTGATGCCAGTGGGATTGTGGGTCCAAAAAATCTGGTCTTCTTCAGCACATGAGGGCATTTTCCTTGTGCTGCTAAAGGCTGGCTAAAAGGCAAAAGGCCAATTTTTGGAAGGCCACCCAGTCTTGTAAAGTTGCCTGCCTTTACTTTTAGATTTCAATGCTAATTTTTGTTTGGTAAGGGTTCATTTGCTGTTTTCAAACACTACCTATATCTCATATGCACCAGTGATTAGAGCAAATTACTGGAAAAATACCATGACATTGATCAAATTCATGATATATTAGTGTTGCAATTGGGTGCATTCAGGTATAGCTGGGAAGAAATTGAATACCTCCAATGTTATTAGTTTTAAGAGCCTCCTCTCCTGGCATTAAAAACAAACTAATTTTCAAACTGTCTTTATCACCCTTTAATGCTGTTATTGATTTAGTTCCTAGAGACTGGATTATTTTTCTCTTGAGAGGGGGATTTGTTATCTAAAACTGCTTTTGAAATTAAAATACTGGACAGATCTCGTTATGTCAACAGAGAGAGCTGAGAGTCATTTTGTAAAATGCACCAAAAAATTGGGCTTTTTTAAATGGAATGATGTAGACACGTATGTATGTTCTCACAGAAGTAATCCTCTGCTGTCTTGATGCCATCCAATGGGCCTTGATGTAAAATTAAGGCTCAGTTCTCAGCCACCTGAGAGCAAAGCTCTGACTCTCATGTGTTTCAAATCCTGCCTAGGCCTGGCTGAGAGAACTCTGAGCAGGTGGGGGAGACTGGGGAGGCTCTTCTCTGATTGAGAACCACAGAAGGATGTGAGTCCTGGCAAAAGGATGCAATGTTCCCATCCTGGTGAGGGTGGGAGGTGCACCCAGTGTACCAGAAGAGCTGTTGGCATGGACACAGCTGGGAGATGGTTCCTGACCAGCCATCTTTGGCTCTGTGTCTCTCAAATTCAGCTCAAATAACTGTGAGGATTCAGCTGCTTGAGTTCTCCTCTCAGCTCTGCAAGCTTAAATAAACATCTAAACATATTCAGGAGCAGAGCAATATTCTGTTCTGTCAGGGATGGAGTGGTGTTTTTGTTTACACGTGGATTGGTGGTTACTGTCTGTCCTTGGTGAAATTTAACTCATTTTCTCCACACAGAAATTCATGTGTGCTACTTCGTTTGCATTAAGCATTGCAGACAACCATGGAAGTGACCTTTTTTAATTTGCTAGTCAGCTTCAGTAAACCAAATTTGGCAAAACACTTGCTCTAGCTTGATAGCAATGAGAATTTTACAAATTCAACAGTGAAGTCATCCCTTTTGTTACAAAACATGTGCATTTGGGCATTTGTTAGTAGAGAGAAGCAGGAGGAGCTGAAGCATAGCTCTTCATGTTCAGGGCAGCAAATCAGGGACAACAACTTCTGAAATACAGCTGGTGTCACAAGGCAGTTGATGGAAATAGTTTTCAATGTTGTGAATAGCAAAGATATAGGACCAGCTCACCACAGCAAGCAAATGGGTTTCTGACCTGGTAGACCTTACAGCATGTGGTTTAGGGTGTTCCTAAATCAGGGTCAAATGACATAAAATGCCCAAATGTTACTGATATTGATGAAGCAAACAGCAATTAGGTTTCTAGTGTGTTTCAGTCCATGTTTTCTAGACAAAAGGCAATGTATAGCAGCTGGGTACCTGTCTCTTCACATTCTTCTGAAGCAACACAGCTGTTTATTGCAGGGCTGTTCTGCAGCCAAATGCTCTTAGAGCTGACCATGTTTGTCGTGCTCCTTAAATTAATCCCAGCTGAACTGGCCAAGGCCAATACTATTTCTTGGAAGCAGCTGAGTGGGTGTGTCTTTCTTTAGCTGAAGAGGAAGAAGAAAACACGTCTGCTCTGCAAGTAAACATTTATTTCAGCTTGAATGTTGGGTTATTAATCTTTTGTTTGAGTTGCAGCCTGACCACAGTCATTTTGTGTCACTGATCAGATGGGCATGGGTGTTTAACAAGTATAACTTAACATAGCAGAGAAATGTTTATGGAAAAATATGGAAAAGAAGCTTTTCCCAGAAAACAGATCTAGGTAGCTCTTTCACCCTGTGCCTCTGAGGGTGCTGTGATGTTGGGGAATACTTTTAATGCTCAGGTTGGTTTGTAAGTTGCAGTGCAAGTTGAGCTACCTGTTCTAAAAGCAATCCTCAGCAATGAGAGTGGGATTGGCTGTGGGGATGAACAGTTTTGTAGAACAGCTCATATTTTCAGAATGGCTGTGGTGTTTGGCTATATCCTATTTCAGAAATTGTGTGCAATCTCTTGGGGGACACAGACTTATGAAATATTGTCTTATACCATACTACTGATTGGAAAAATACTGGAACAGTGAAAGCTGCTGAAGAAAACAGATGAGTTTACCAGACAAGGTATTGCTGAACTTAGATGTTCCAGGTTTTCATGAACTCATTGCTTACGTCTTTTAGAAACTGGTTTGTCTAAAGAAGGTCTCTCTCTTCTCTCTTGTTGTTATTTCATGATATAAACTCAGTGAAGAGAAGCTATTTTTGTTTCACTGTGAAATGAACTCAGATCTATATTTTTGTCAAAGGCTGGAGTTGGTAAATAAGCACAAGCAGCTTCCAAGCAATTTCTGTTTCTGGTTATCCAACAGGTATTACTTAACTGAGGTGGAAAAGCACTGCTAAGAGGGAGGTACTTCAGATATAAAAGAGTGTTTGCAGCTTATGTCAGAGATTTGGTAATTTCTGCTCTGTGCATTTCAGTGCTTTCTATCTATTGAGCTGTATGAAGCATAGAAGAATCCTCTAGCTATTGAGTGTTGCAATGCTGATGCTTATGAACCAGCAGTGGGTTTTTGTGCTGTGCACTTGTGTGGCAAAAAGCCTGTACTGAGGTCTGCAAGAGCTGATCTTGTGGCTCTTGGAACTCGAGCAGGGCTGTGGATGGTATTACAAAAGCGTGGTAATGCTGCATGCAGAGCCTGTGCTGTGTTGGAAATCACCTTAACAAACAGCATTTTCTCATCCCGTGTTGGGAGTACTGGAAAAGCAGCCCTCAACAGGAGGGTGGAAGGCTGGGAATACATGCTATAGTGTGCTGCTTCCTATCCCTGAGGCAGGAAAGAATATTCAGGAAAAGCTGGCGTGTCTTGATTTTCTTTGAAAAATGTGCTTTCTTGACTTTTGTGACTTTGAAGCTCCAATTATGAATATATGCAACACTTCAGGGTGTTTTTATAGCTGCTCATCTGAGAAACATCTGCCTTTTAAGGCGTTCTTATGTTCTAGCCTGTGGCCATTATCAAGTGGCACTTTGCAGAGTGTGATGGTGACTCAAAGCTTCCTCTTGAAGGTTTCAACCTTCTGCTACCTGCCCAGCAGCAAGGCTCTGGGAGGATCAAGAATTTATCCTCCTGTACCTGCTGGTGCAGAAAGAGGGACTGGAGGTGGCTGCTGCCTGCTGCAGGTTGCTAGTTGGATGGAGAGGAAAGATGCAGGAGAAAGGTCTCACCAGCTGATGGGAAAATGACAGCGGGTATTTTGTATCTCTGAATTTTTCTGGCAGTAGAATTACAATGGATTACACAGAAGGGCAAGGCAGGAATGGGAGTAAAGGAAACAGGGACAGGATGATAAATAGCTGAAGACAGGCAAGAAAAATAGAGATGTTGAAACAGGGAGCGATAAAATTAAAACTATTTATTTACAGGTATTCCCTGATATCTTCCTGGTTATGTGGTGGCTTGTTTGTTTTGCTGTTTTTCCCCTGCAGAAGCTGAATTGGCTTTGCTCCCTGTGTGATCAGAGGTGTCTCATGCTCCCACCCATCCCCAGACCCTGTCCTGCCCCCTGCCCAATGCAGCAGCCCTTGTTCAACTCCTGTTGGAGTGACACCCTTGGCTGCAAAATTGCAGCTGGGAATTAGGCTCACATTTGAAAAAGAGAAAAAGTATGTGGGAGTTTGTCACTTGAAAACATTGAAATGTTACTTCAAATTCTCATAACAAAGTAATCCATTGCAGGGGATGGTCTTCAGCTCTGTATATCTTCTGCAGTTTGGCTGTAATTTATTTTAATAGTCAGTTTTAAGTGAAAACCTGCCCAATTCATGTATCTGTTCTTTGCTTAGATTCTTAGAACCAGACCCCTAGAAACATGATATTTTTGCTGATGTTTAATGATGTCTTCTCTTAAAAAATCAAATTCTCTAATTGTTTCTTCAGCTATCAGAGTCAATTTTTAGCCTCAGAAATATTATTGTCTCTGTCAATATTACTAGGTCAAGAAAGAAGCTATTCCTTTTATCTGATCTCTGTGAATTGGGATATAAATATAAAATAGGTTGTCAGGGTTTTTTTCCAGTTTATAAAATCTTTGGCTCTGATGAATCAAAAATACACTGTTTTAATGTTGTATCTGTCTCAAAGGATTTGAAATTATACATTGAGGTCAGATTTCAGTACTTACTGGAACTTCATTTTATTTTGTGTAAACAGCAGTGGTGTTTCTCTTTGAATAGAGCTGCAGCTTAAATGTGCTTGCAGTAATTTTCCTTCTAGTCCTTTTGTGCCCATAGGGTAACTTAAATTCTTCCTTCCATCTTTAGTTTGACAATACTTCCATTGAAACAAATGTCTGCTCTGCTGGACGGAAGTATATATATATTGTGTCCAGATCCTGATTTGATCAGGATAAGCATCAACAATTACAATCTTAATTTTACAGTCTAGTGGCCTTAATAAAGACAAATGGTGTTGTCTGCGTAGCTGTTTATTTCCTCCCTGTGAGAGGAGAAAGTTGTGGGGTTTTTTTCTCAAACTGAGATGCAGTTGGAGTGTTAATGTGCACATGGAGCTGTATGGGACCCTCCAGGTTGCTTTCATGCATGGCATCCTTGAGCCTGACTCAGTGCTCTTCTCTTTTTGGTCTAGTTGCCTTACACTTGATGTAACTAAATTGGAATGCTGGCTTGTTTCTCAGGGTCTTCACAAAGATCTAAGCTGCTGCAGAAGGTAAAAAACCCCATAGAAATAACACCTTACATTTCACAGTTATTTCTATGTGAACTACTGAGTCAAAAGGAGGGAGAATGCTGTCCCAAAGACATGGGGAAGCCACTTCATCCAAATGACATGTGCACAGAGGAAGCTGAGAACACACAAGGGAGGGAAAAAAACTCCACTCCTGGTGGAAACAACATGGTTCTGTAGGCAAGTGGGATTTAGTGTGGCCATACACTTTTTACTACTTCTGAAGGACCTGGGGAGCTTTAATGCCTGGAAAGAGACTGAAAGGTGTAATACATTAAATGTTAATGGTGAAAAGGGAGCAGGTGGTTTTTCTCTCTTAATAATTTATAATTAATGCTTTCAAGGCTGGAGATTGTAGGGGGTTTTGTTTGGGGTTTTCTTTTTCCTCTTTCTTTAACTTGGGGAATTTTAGAGCACAGTAAACAATGGGGTTTCCATTCCAGCGAACAAGCTGTTCTGGGCTCTCAAGCTGCGGCTTTTAGCCCATTAGGTTGAATTCTGCTGGAGTGATGGATGCTGCAACCACCATTCAGCTGGCAGTCTGGTGTGTCTCCATGCTTAATTAGTCAGGGAAATCAGCTTGAAAGGCAGCAGTTGCCTTGACAGAAGCACTGAGAGAGGTTGGTTTTCATGCAGTAAATGTTTGGCTCCCAGGGGGTGACAGTTGGCTGGAGCCTGGAGCAGAGGAGGTAGAAGGGAGTGTGAGCACTTAGCCAAGAGGTGTGGGAAATCCTTGGAGTAAGGAGCAAACAGGATTTGGTTCTGCTGGCACGAGCCTACCAACATTAGGGTAGGATTTTGAGAGAATGTTGGAGCCAGATGAGTTGAACTCTGGCCTTGTGTTCTGAGCAGCTGAGTACCCACCTTACCCCAGCACACAAACTAGGTGTGAGATAACACTGTAATTGTGTAAGATGAGGATTCTGAATATTCTCAGTACACTCCTGGGCCAGACACTGGCTGGTTCTGGTAGTTTGGCTTCATAGGGAACAGGTCCAAATTGTGAATCATTTAGAGAAGGCCATATCCTGTGCCCACCTACTCCTTGGCTGCTTTTCAGGAATGACTGGTCTGTCCCAGCCTCTGCAAGCTGGATATTGGCTCTGATGGCAAGAAGCTGTGCTAACAGTATGCTCCCCTCACAGATAAGGCAATCAGTGTTCTGGGCTGCACTGGAAGGAATGTACCCAAGCAGAGCAGGGGAGGTGTTTATCCCCATCTATGTGGCCCTGGCCAGGTGTAGGACCCAGGAGGCTGGATCCAGCTCTAAGGAGGTGATTCCTCAGCGCTGCCTCTGGCAGTGACTGCAGGCTCTCTGCTTTTAAGTGCCTTGCAGGGATCAGTGCTGCCCACACTGGGCTGGAGAAGCATGAATAGTTTGCAGGGTATGTAAGGGGCTCTGGTTTTGGCTAGCTGTTGGACTTTGATCTTCATTCCTTACCTGTCACCATTTCAGATCTCCCACAGAGATTTTCAGCAAGCCCCACAGGGCTCAAGCTCAGCTGGTGTAAATTGTTGCACCTGCGTTTTGGTTTAAAAAAACCATCACCTTCCCCATAGCAGTCCCTGTGTGGAGTCCTTGCTGCAAGACATGAGGTGGCTGGAGGCACATCTGCGGCATAAGCAAGGCAACAGATTTAACAACCACACTAATTAAAGCAGCTCTTCCAGTGATGTCTGTTTAAATTGCACTCTCGGGTAATTGACTCTTTATTGTTATTATACTTTTTCCAAAGCATCTCCTCAAATAGAGGCCTTCCTTCTGCCCATGTTTTTCAAGAATAATATTCTTGTGGATTGGCAGAAGCAGTTTTTGCCCATGTTCTAACAGCAGATCTCCTGTTATTAATCAGGTTTGGGATGCTCAGCAGCTTTTGGACTGGTCTCCAGCAGTACCTTCACACACCAGAGCATGGCTACTTTGTAAGATCATCTTGCCTATGAGATGTTGTGAGTGGCACTAAAGAGACAAGTGGGTTATACCTGAACTAACAAAGCTTCTGTCTTTTGGGTTCTTTGCCTTGATCCTTGATTTTTATCAGGTCCTAGTCCCAAGTGTCCCTTTCCAGCAGGGTTCTGCTGCGTTGCAAGCACACTTCGGCTGCTTGCTTGCTTCAGGCAGCTCACAGACACGCTAGTAAGAGCAATATGCTGAAACCTTAAGCAAAAGCCTCTTTGGCTAAGGCAATCTCCTAAATTCTTCAGCACCTAAAGGCAATTTTACTAATTGGTACTGGGAACCCTCAAGTGAAGGCAGAGAGACCGACACCTTATGCCAGAAACCATCTGAACAGCACCACACATGAAGGCTGTGGCGTACAGCCTGCTGCTTTGAAACAAGGAAAACAGCTTGTGGCAATGCTAGACTGGGGCTAAGAAAAGCTGTGAAGCTGTCACAGGCAACAAAAGATGGTCAGGCAATGGACTTTCCTTGAGCACGTGCCTTGTAAGGGCTGCTGGGAGTGACAGCTACAAAGCCATGCTGTTTGGGGGCAGCTTGAGTAAAGTTTGTTTGCTTGTCGTGCAAAAGGTGGCCTCATCACAGTTATAAAAGTTGACACAAGCATTTCACAGGGAATCAGGCAGGCAACTGCAAACAGAGCAACAGCCAAAAATATCCAGAGGAGCAGAGGAGGCAGTTGCTTTAGACAATATCTGATAGGGTGACCCCTCGTGCAGGGGGGGATAACCTGCAGACAGACACCAGGTTTGCAAGCAGACTTTGGTAACTCCAAAATCATAAGTTTTCAAACCTCGTGTTCTGCTTCATCATCTCCTGGAGAAAACCACTCTGTGCCTTCTATGCCCAAAACTAACTGCTTAAATGTTCATTGCTTGCAGTAGGTGCTGCCTGAAAGTAAGGCTTTGAACTGAAACTAATTTTCTTCTCTCTTTCATATAAGTTTGACTTATAATCTTACGGTTTCTACATGGATGTTGTAGGCCACAGCCTGTCAGTGTTGTGACCCTTTGTCAGGGCAAGCCTTTTAATCACAAATAAAAACCTTCACTGCAAAGAACTCAACTTCCCCATAAAACTCTTCAGCTCTAGCTTGACTGTAGCTTGGAGGGGTTCACAGGAGCAGTCTAATAATAATCTTTTTTTGTCAGTATCCAACAATTTTTGCAACCTTTTGTGTTATAGAAATATTGAACTCCCATAAAAACTGCTTTCCTATAGAACCAAGAAAAAAGCTTTCTTAATACAACATAACATTTTACATTTTAGAGCATTCATGATTCCTTTGATGCTATTTAATGAAAATTCAGGAATGGGACAGGTTTAGTTTGATGGGTATGTTTCTGTGTATGCTGTCCACCTAAAACATGTAAAAGGCCAAGACTTTTCCAGCATATTGGAGCAAAATAATTACTTCCTCGTTGAAAATTCACTTTTATTTCCAATTATTGATGCCTTTCTGGTGTTTGTTTTCAGTTCATAATCTGAAGCCCAAAAGGCAGTCTATTTTTTTTGCAGTTCCATCCCCAGGCCTTTGTTTATCACTCTGAGAGGCAAGACATGATAATGGCAGTTAAGAACTTTTATCAGAGGGCGGAGTACAGAAATTTCTGGGAGGCAGTTACACTCAAATGTGCTCAAAGACCAATTCCACTTTGCTGTAAGAATGAAGGAAGATGCTTCGGTAATCCCTGCTGTCTGCCCAGCCTCTAAAAGGAGACAAATATCGCCATCTTGAGGTTACTGTTCTGTATGGAGAGAAATATTCAGCTACAGCTAATTAAAAATAAAATATCTTAAATTCTGCTTGAAAGGCTCTGATGGAACACAAAAATTAAGTTGCTGCAATAGAGAAAATCTGATTTCCCTGCTGCTCCCTTTTCTTATATAAAAAAAAGATGAATAGCATTTGCAGGCTGTCAGAATCCTGTTGAAATAGTAAGTGTTCTTTTGTTAAATAAAAGGAAAAAAGTCCAAGTGATATTTTAGACATATTTCTTAATTTAAAGACAGCCTAACTACCACTTGTGCCTTCATCTAAAAGTGCTGCATTCATTTTTACAGGTATAGCACCACAGTAGGTTCAGGTTCTTAGCAATTGCTATCATGTAATTTTGTGTGTTTTTACTGTACAAGATGTTTTTCTTTTGAGAGTTGTAATTGTGTGTAAATCTACTATGGCAGGAGCCAAACACATCAAAACATTTATGATTGTACTTTTTATCAGCCTGACACTGATCTATTACATACATATAAGGGGGAATTTGTTGAAGGTCCAAGCTGTGAGGACAGAGGAATGTATGCAGAAATATATTCCCAATTCTTTGAATTATTGATTTAAATGATCCAAGATCTAGGTGAGCAAATGGAAAAAAAATGTTACACACTAGCAACTTAAATAGCTTGTAATTTCAGCACAGTGTTTGTGGGGTTGAAGTCCAACAGGATTTCACAAGACTTCAAAGGCAAGCTTACACTGCTTGTTTCCAGAGGAAGCTAAAAGATCACTTGGGAGTGATTTTATAACTCATTCTTATGTTCTTGACCTGGTCGCTGGCTTTCTGATTAACTCTGAGCCTGTTGCTGAGTGCCTGTGCTCGACCTTCTTTGCCCATAAAAAAGGTGATTTGCTGCCTGAAATGCATAAATGAGAGGAGATACACAGTATGTGCTGAATGCAGGCACTGGTGAGTTTTACAGTGGAACAGCTTCTCTCCTTCCCTCTGCTCTGCATTCCTCACAATTTATAACCACAGTGATTTTAATTTTTTTTTTTAATGTGGAATGGACTTCTTCAATATCCTATTTAGTGCCATCATTTCTGTTTGAAAAAAAAATAAAGAAAGGAGGGGGTGGAGAAGGGAAGATACTACTCAAAATAGAAGCCTTAGAAGTCCTGATTTCTGAAGGTTTAGGGCTGTTTCAGGTCACAGTAGAGGTCTGACTAGTCCACTAATTTTTTCTGACAGTGTCTAGGGGAAGATGCAAAGAGAACAGTGTGAGAAGCAGCCAAGAATATTTCACCACCCTTTTTTTCCACTCAGCTTATCAAGTCTACCAATGAAAGAGCAATGCAGACATACTCTCGTATTTATATTCACATGCACAAGACTTTGGTTAAAGAAATAGCTGAGCCATGCCAAAAATCAGTGTCATGGCACGTGATTTAAAGAAAAACACTGGTGCTTAGTGGCAGGTGACTGTAAGTGTGAATATCATCTTACAAATGAGCAGTGCTGGCTGGTTCTGGGGTGCACTGTGAGTGCCCTGTGTGTTCTGGAGTAAGCCAGCAGGCAGCTGGGTTTTCTGTCCTGCCAGGAGAAGTTGTGACCCTTTTACTGTTCTTGGATGGTGCCCTCTAGATGGCAAATATTGTGAATTAGTGCTAAAATGACAGGTCTGAGAATTTCTATATTGACAGTAAGGATCTAACAAAAACAAACCCCGAGTTTAAAATTTAATTTAGATCTTTATTTTGTTCCCAGATTTCTGAACTTTTTAGAGGTCCTGGTTTTCAAGCTTTCATCCATAAACCTGGCAGCAGAATGCTTTATAGGAAGGTGGATCTTCTTAACCAGAAGCCCTTATTTCAAGAAAAAGGTTAAGCATCCTGAGAATCTGGATAAATATATTGCTGTCCAAGCTTGTAATTTTTCTGAGCCTCTTCTTTTCCCTTTAAGGGAAATGACACATACTCCTCAGAACAACTGTGCTCTAGTTTGAGCTGACTCTGCTTTCAGATGTGTTTCCATGTTCTTGGCTCCCCTGCTAAAAGACTGCAGGAGCTTAAGGGACTGTACTGGGGGTCAGATGGTTTGGCTTTAACCTCTGCTCTGTTCCAGCCCTCTCTGCTGCCTGGCTCCTGTCCTTCACACGCTTGCTCCAGGCTCAGTGGGAGCAGTGATGATGCACTGCTGGTGCCCTGAGCAAAGCCCCACTGCTGAGTAAGGAGGTCTTGCCATGCTGTGATGGCAGAAGGAACTGAGGCACCTCGTGCCTTGTTCTGAGACTCCTTCTTTCTGGTGAATGAGGTGGGGCTGTGCTCTGCCCCTGTGGTTGAGATTTCCAGCCCAGAGGTGTTTTCTTCCCGTGTTTGCAAAAGCCTCCTGGAGCCCTGGGAACATCAGCTGTGCACAGAGGCAGGAGGGGAGGAAGGGAGCTGCGTGTGCAGTGCTATTGGAACTCATTCCAAGCCACTTGCTTTGCATTTTCTCTTTTTCTTGCCAAATTATAGATCAAAGTACAGCTCTGAATATGCACGTTAGGAGAAAGCACTCGGATAACTTCTCCTTAATTACGTTCCAGCCCGTTACTGCATTAAGACATAATTGTTAATTTCATTAGCGTTAATTGTTGCAATTTTAATGTCACTATCAAAGCAAAGTAGTCTGGCTGTAAGAAGCAGCACTGTCATCCTCTTTTGTGCGATGGCCCACGTGTTACCACACGCCCGAGATCAACACTTGGCTGCTGTTCTGAAAGACAGAGCTGATTTTAACAACAAACCATGGGCTGATGCTCTGAGTCTCTCCAGGCAGGAGGTCACAGTGCCTCTCCAGGGCCAGCCTGTCTGATTGTGGGGAAGTTGAGATACCTGTGGTTCTTTTTGCACTGCTGTTCCATTATTTTTTTTTCTTTAAAGGGAAGCTGTTTAGCTGTGCTGATGTGTTGTTAATCAGGCAGGCAGCTCCCAAATCTTTCCATGGATATTGACTTGCCTCAGTTTTCCGTTCCCGGAAGATGGGCTGGGGCCTCTTTGTTTTTGGACAATTCAGGTGCACTCCCTGAATTTTCTTCTACCAAAGGCTGCCTCTGGCTCATCATATGCAACATACAATAATTGGATGCTTTGGATCAGCGTGGGGTTTTGAGTGATTAAAAACAAGCCATAGTAAAACTGAAAGCATGCATTATTTAGACAGGTCAGCTTATTATATAATGTAACTTTATAATTATTTGTAGCATTGTTGACCCTCTATAAAAGACAGAATAATTAGATGGGACCTTTGTTAAAGTATAGTGTACTACTACTTCAGCTCCTGAACAGGGGTGAAAAGATGTTAAATATGATTTAGGAGGCACTTAAAATTGTACAGCAAAGCTGCTCCTAGGGATAGCTGTGATAAAACAGTCACTTAAGGCTAAAATTAACTGTTTTATCTCAATAAAGGCCAGGATTTGCTCTTCTAATGGCTTTTAGTGCCCATTTCTTTCTCAGCTAGGCAGAGAGGCAGTACAGTGGGACTGGAAAAGCTGTCCAGTTTAAAGAATGAACCAGATGTTCCTGGGAAAATGTAGGGAGGCTTGTGACTTATTTTCCTTTACCTTTTTCCCCTCTTTTCCTTGTTAACCACTTTGGGCACGTGCCCCTGAGGTGTTCCCCCTTCGGTGAGGTCCTGGGAAGGAGCACATGGCACATCAGCATCCACAGGGGAGCATCTCTTGGGCTTTAGTAGGCATGGAGCTAGCAAGTTTTTCTGCAGTGCTGTCTGCATCTCTGTCTATTCAGATTTATTCAGGCACAGGCTTCCCTTGAAATAACTAGTCTAAAGACAAGAGCTAATCATAAAGAAAACCATAAAATATTGCCAAGGAAATGCAGCTCCTGCAGGGTGGGATACCACTGATTAACTAGCAAGCCTTGCAGACCCTGGGTGCTTGCTGCATTGCTTGCTTCAAGTTAAACCAAGTGCCAAACCAGAGTTGGAGGATTTTTATGTTGTTCCTTTCCCCAAAGGCTGATTTAAGACAGCACAGTTTGGCAGAGGTAGGAGGTGGCCTTTCAGAAGGAGCCCTGGCTTAAAGCCAGCCCAACTCCTGATGTCTGTGCAGCCCCAGCAGTCAGTGAGGCATAGCAGAGTGAGGTGGTGCCTTGAGCCCTGGCAGGTTGTCTCAAAAGGTCAATGCCAGTTACAGAGAGGCAAAGCTGCCTCCTCTTGGGAAGTGGGGAAGGCTGTAAGTGCCTTCCAGATTAGGAATGGGCAGTGCAGTAACAAATCACCGCTGTAATTGGCAGCCATCACCCCAGGCAGCCCTGCCCTAAGCAGCACCTATTTGTTTCTGCAGTTCCCTCCTGTCAGGGTGTCACTCATCCCCGAGACTGCTCTGCCAGCAGCTACACCCTGTGTGGGAATGCCAGCACAAGAAGCAAAGTGACATTATGAGAGACATGTCATTTCTTTTTCAACACTGCTAAACATCCACCCATCTGTCACAAACATGTCTTCCTTCCCAGCACTCCAGCATCTCTGTATCAGTTACACACAGAGTACAGCTCAGCAGGCAGGAATTTATCAGGATAATGTTATTGCTCATATGCCAGTTTGCATTACTTGGGAGCTCCAGAACCGCCTTCCTTTCACCCCTTACCATCAGGTTGGGGCTTTTATTTTAAGCTTATCCTAGGGAAAAGAGCTGGAGAAAACATGAGTGGGAAAATAGTGCTGATGAGTCTCTGGAAGATCACTGAATGTCCATGTCCTGAAGGAAATCTGCTGTCAGATCACAGGTGAAGGGGAAACTCTTAAAGCCACATGTAGCTGATTGCTCTCCACATCCTCCCACAGCTCCTTTTCAGCTGCAGCTCAGCCTGGTGTGTTTGGTCTGTAGTAGGAGATGCTGATCCCTCGCAGGAGAAGAGACCCCATGACTTGCCTGGTGAGCTGTCGCACCAATAGCAAACCAAGCAATCTCCATCCCGTTCATTCTGGAAATCTTGGTGAGCCTAGTTAAACACTAGTTACCCAGAGCAATTCCATTGTTGTGGTAGTTAAGGAGAACTTCACTTAAAAAGGTATAAAGAATACATGGTGCACCCAGCCTCTGTCAAGATCATCAATTTACTGATTTACCCAGATGTTGCTACTAATGTTTTCCATCCAACCCTTATTGCACTTTTAGAAAAATCTTTTTCTTTGAGACGAATTTTATTTCCTTGGTGGGATATTTATAAGTGTGTCTTGGCTATCTGTGCATCACTGCTGAGATAGAAATCAGCCATAACAATTCAGGAGAAAATTTATTTTCCTTGTGTCTCAGTCACCTTGAATGCTGCTTTCTAGGAGTTGGATTGCATTTGTCGTTCTGAGAGTGCTGCTGTTTTGTCAACAAGATAAAATGAAAACAGGCTTTAGTAAAGCTCACCCATGGCTTATCAGGTAATTCAGTGCATTCATGTCAGGTTCAGAGAACTATGAAAAATGAGGCCAAATCAGGGAGTTTTATGCTTTAAGCCTTTGCAAACTTGAGTTTCTTTGGAGCACTCATCCTGAGTGAAGAACTGATCTGTGCACTGGTGGTTGTCTGTCACCTGCAATGTGTGCTTATTAAGCAGCCCAATAAGGCAGCTCCAAAGGCCTCAGGAAATTACTTAGCCCTCCATCAGTTTTTTGACCCCATCTCATACAGAGGAACCCAATTCCTGCTCTTACAAGCCCTGAGACTGAAGTGCCCAACCTGACGACAGTGAGGTGGTTCTGGCTCTCCCAAGTAATGAAAACTTCTGGTTCTTGATGTTGGAAGAGGGATAACAAAGAGATTCAGCCCTATTTCTCTGAGAAGAGGGCATTTCCCCATGCCCCAGGGATAGGAAGGAGATGCACTAACAGAAGACAGATTTTTCTTGCTTATGTAGAGCCTGAAAAAAATAATTATATCTCTGAAAATCTTCTCCAGCCAGAGCAGCAGAGGACATGGAAGCTGGCCATAGTTCGGACTGGATTGCTTTGAAGTTTATTACTGGGACAATGGTCCAGCTGGACTAAAGAGATGGGCAAGGCTGTTTTCTTAGAGAAAAAAACCCCAAAGGACCACTCCAAAACTCCTTGATCATTTTATCTCCACTATTTTAATTGGCGTATCTGAGTTATGGTCAGAATGTGAAAATAGCACACTCAGAATTTTCTACTTTTATAGTAATAGGTCTGTTGCCAAACTGCCAGTCAAATCCTTTTTGCTCCAAAGAAAAGTGTGGAGACAGCTTTTCTGCAATTGAGACTCCATTATCCATCACCTGAATGTGCTACCCAAACAATGCAACATCCTTCAAATGCCCTGAATCCTTTCATAGGTATATTTTACTTTTGACTAAATAATTATAAAAAATTTCTAGTCATCTCTGCTAGCAAAGCATCATTTTTTTTTTTTTGACTTAGAGAATAGGATGCAGCACTGTCACTGTCTGAGAATATCTTTAAAGATATAAGAAAATGCTTTATACCAGGTTATTAAGTGCACCTTTTAATGAACTGTCTGAGGGAGAAAGAGAAATATTGATTGTGGGGGTTGATGTTATGTAAGTGAGTACAGGTGGAGAGCTGATGGTGTGGGAGGGCGTGGTTATTTGTCAGGGGTCTGGAGTAGGAATATGTAGAAAATGCTGAATGAATTAGATCTCCCCTCTCATTGTTCTGCACAGTGTCCAAAGGGACCGAGCCTTTTTGCTGTTCTGAAACACAACATAGAAGGAAATGGCCTTCTACTCCTGACCCAGACATGATTCATGCATACCTCTGGATAAATTCTTGTTGCAAATAAAGCCCATCAAATGCTTGACCAATTTGATAAAATTCCCAGATTTAAATACTCCTGAAGGCTGATCATGCACACTTCCTCCAATTTCCCTTTCCAGCTGGTCTGGAAGTAAAACCCCACTTTTGAAAAAGCTGTGTGATTTAGCTCCCCCATGTTCATTTTAAAACACTTAAAGAATGTTTTTTAATTTCAGTTTTGGAGGAAGGACAGACTTAATTTGAGAACTTTAATTTACTCCTGCCTAAGCAGCTTGCTGGCTAATTCAAATGCTAAATGTACAACTTAATTCAATAATGACTTCTCTCAGATGAGTGTTGAAGGCACGTTATGTTTTAAAAGCCTTAATCTGCTTTTCTAATTTAACAATGAACAATCTATGTTTAAGGGTTAAAATAACTTCATCTGGACTTCAAATGGGGGTATGTGAGACAGGAGGGTTGTCACAGACAGAGGGATCTCTATCAACAGAAGAAAAGTGGGATTCTACCAGGCTAGGAAAAAGGAAGGTATGTAGTGGGAATAAAGAACTTTACATATTAGTGCAGAAAGCAGCATGTGAGAAGGAAGGCAGAATCTCCCCACAGACAGTCTGGAACTGGAAGAACTGTGCTGGGAGAAGCAAGTTCAAGGATTAAGTGGGGTTATTGAGAAGTATCAGTAAAGAAGATGATTTTGCTAATGTCAGCTCAAATTTGGTGACTAAAGCTAATGAGAAATCTAAAATGACAAGGAAAAAACAAAGAGGGAGGATGAAATAAAGTTTATAGTGCCCTATTTCTGTTCTGTTATCCATTTTGCATAAACTGGAAAACAGCACAAGTTTATTATTCTCTTGCATACTTTTTTTAAAGTCAGAAAATGTGGATATAAGTCTTGGCTGAATTCAGAAGATCTATTTTCATTCAGCTTCTGTGCATCTGTTCAAAGTTGTCTCTATCTTTTCAAGTGTACTAAAAATTGTTTTCTATAAATATTTTTCATTGTTTCTGGTGGCAGCTGCTAGCATTTTCTCACACACAACCTTAACAAAGGAATCCCAAAGCAAACCTAAATAGGACAAGTTATTGTGTGTGTGAGCAGAAAACAGCTGTTAGGTGTTAAACCACCAGTTTAGGTGTAGATGCTACAGTGATGGAGAAGTGATTAAAATCTAAACATGTTGTTTGGCTGGTGTCAGCAATGGTGTGGCCAGTGGGACCAGAGCAGTGACTGTCCCCTGTACTGGGCACTGGTGAGGCCACACCAGTTCTGGGACCCTCACTGCAAGAAAGACATTGAGGGACTGGAGTAAGTCAAGAGAAGGGCAATGGAGCTGGGGAAGGGTCTGGAGCAGAAATCTGATGAGGAGTGGCTGAGGGAGCTGGGGGTGTTCAGCCTGGAGAAAAGGACGTTCAGGGGAGACCTTATCACTCTCTGCACCTGCCTGAAAGGAGAATGCAGCCACGTTGGGGTTGGGCTCTGCTCCCAGGCAGCCAGTGACAGGACAAGAGTGAATGGCTTCAAGGTGCACCAGGGGAGATCCTGGTTGGACAGCAGGAGAGATTTCTTCATGGAAAGAGTTGTTAAGCACTGGCGTGGGCTGCTCAAAAATGTGGTGGAGTCAGCATCCCTGGAGATGTTTAAGGAACTACTGGAAGTGGCACTTAGTGCTATGGTTTTGTGACAACTGGTGATTGTTCAGAGATTGGACTTTATGACCTTAGAGATGTTTTCCAACCTAAATGTTTCTGTGATTCTGCTTTTAAACACTGTGACTTAGGTTTAAACACTGTGGTCAATTTGAGTAGGCCCACATTAAGAATTTCTTTAGCTTATTCTGACAATTAAGAAAACTTGGGCTTGATGGGGCTGATTTAGATATGCAATGTGGGTAAAGCAGTCAGGGAAATAGCTAAATTATTGTGTGCCAGTCCACAAACTATGTAGGCTGCCAGCACTGAAATACTGGGATGGAAAATCCTTTTCTGGGACATTCTAATACAGTCCTCTTGAGAAAACCAAGCTGTGTAGTTTCCATAATTTTCTTCATCTAAGAATATAACATAAAATGGTGCTGCATGGCAGGTCAGAAAAAAACCCCAAATGCATCTTTTTTTACTTAATCTATAAAACTTGAAGCAACATCTGAAAATGTAGCCTGTAGATGTTTGGAAGGTAGGACAAAAATAGGAATTTAGATTGGGAGTTATTATTTCTGATCCAATCTTTTTTCTGTAGATTACAGAAAAGGAAATGTGAAATACATGCTGATTTGCTATTCTTAGTTTTTATTCTTGAGTTTCGTTCTTGCATGTAATTGTTTGAACAGACAAACTGTAATCCTCCTCCTGAAAATTGTAACTGTGCAGAGAATTATAGCACTTAGTTTTATCTCAAAGAATATCCAAAATTACAGATCAGTATCAGCTGAATTATAACCAAAGGTTGTAGACACTTATTTTCAGTCCTGTAAATTGAGAAAATTAGCATCCTGAAAAAAAAAATTAATTACTTTATCTATGGAGAAATGTTTAAAAGAAAGTATGTGAGGAAAATCCCAGAAGGTTTCTGCTGAGACACGAATCAGAGCTAGTTATCATTAGGAACCAGTAAAAGGCAGTAGCACTGTTGAGGAATGAAAGCAAAATTCACTTACAAAAGCCTGTGCCTGGTTTTTCAAGATGCCTGATGTTGTTTTCTTTTCTTTAGTATGCTGTTTCCAAAATCTTCTAAGCTTTTGGTGTTAAAAGCCATATTTTGGCCAATAGCCAGGTTTGTCAAAATATTATGTGTTTCTGAAAAGCATCAATATTATGGGGCTAGAGGCACTTTACCATAGGATTATCTAGATGAGGCTATTGGCACTTTAAACTGAAAAAGCATGAGAACAGCTTGGCAAAGAGATTTCTGATTTATGTATGCATGTCAGTGTTTCACAAGTACAAAAATATAGCATTTGCTGATTTGCATGAGGATGCCCAAGCTGAAAGATATCAATTTAACTGCCACTGGTTTATTGGCTGCTGGATCAAGCTTCTTGATACCAAAGTGAAAGTTTTATCAATCTGATGCTTTTTTATTTTATTCACAGACACCAGCATATGGAAAGCAATATGATTGTTCTCTTTAATATAGAATTTCACGTGTGCACAAACATTGCCTTACACCATACACCTGAATTTTGCCGTGGTCCCTGGCTCATCTTTGTGTCTAAATTTGTGCCCTTAACCAGCAGTCCTGCTGTTCACAGCCACCACAGGGAGAGCCAGGAGTCCAGCTGTGTGGATACCTTGTCACAGGGGATTCAGAGATACAGAGGAGGTTTTCTTGCTTCGTTGCTCCCTGCAGAACCTCTGAATATTCCATGAGGAGGTGCTTTGCAGCAGTGGTGTAGCACAGAGGCTGGGCACGAAATGCAAGGGAGCTCCTGTTTGCTGCTTTTCCAGAGGAAGCCTCCAGATTTAAGTACTCTGCTGGTTTCATTCAGGCACTAGAAATGCTTTCATCTCTTTGGAATTCAGCCTGGTTTTTTCTCTGCTGTGCCACCTGATGGTGCTTCATCAGGCGAAGGGCTGAGCTGAAAGGAGGTGAAGGAGGTGCAATTAAACTGTGCCGCAGAAGAATATGTTCACTGGGCTAAAATCAAGACAGAGATTTCAAAACAAATATCACCTGGGAGTTAGAGTGTTGCAAGAGCCAGTATACCTATATATCTGAGGGAATGCACAGCATCATGGTTGCCAAAATAATCCGAATTTCAAACTCCAGAGCTCAGCTGAGTGAATCACATGTTTAGAGGCTTTAAAAATGTATGATAGAACAAACTCTTCTGGGGTGTTCCTTATTTAGAGCTAATTAGGCTAATTTGACCTGCAAAAAAAAAAAAAAAATTAGATTAAGTGTTGCTGGGAACAGAGAAAGTATTTTTACTTCAGTTTTTGTCCTGGAGGGACAGTTTTTGCACAGCCCCCTTCCATAACATTGGTCTTGTTGAATATGTTATTTTTATCGTGCATGTATCATTTTGATTTACAAATTAGATTACTGTAGCTTTAGAGGGTAATCAGGCCACTTGATTATTCACTTTTTATAGCCACAGTAGAGTTTGAAAGGAAGAAACAAAACCCTCAAGCAATTTGTGAAATCTTCTGTGCACTCCACTTTTTCTCCTGCTCCTATTCTTCTTTGCAGTCTGGCAGTGATAAATAGGGAGCAGAGAAATTAATGAAACTGGGTATTTTTGAAAGCTTGTTACTCTCTACACTACCCATCTGGATTGCTTAGTGTGGCAAAACCAGAAAATAATGGAATTAAATTAGACAGGTTTTAAGAGTGAAATCTTTGTACAGGTCAATGAAAAACATGAGAGTGCATGCAAAGGAGAAGTATTTGCTGACACATTTATAAAATGCAAAAAAACCAAAACAACATCAACAATGCTGAAGACAGTACCCATACATTTGTAGTGATTTGTTCTCATAACTGTTGACTCATCTTTAAAATATGGAATGAATAATTTTTGGCTTGGCAAAAGATGTGAAAAATTTTGGGTGTATGTTTTGGATGAGTTGTTCAGGGTTTTGTGTTGTTTGGTTTTTTTTCCAAATTACAGTGAGGGCAAATTCTCCCTTTGCTTCAGTGTGTCTTTTCTAAGCAGCTAAGGACACGAACTTGCCACAAATATATTCCTTTTTTTTAGCTGCCTTTCGCTATTTTTGAAGGCAATTGACACCTTTATGATAAATATTAAATTAATTTTTGTTAAGCAGATTTTTAGAGACAGAAATCAGAAACAAATTCTAGCATGCTTCAACCCATTTTTCTTTTGTCATGAGGGCTTCCCTTCCAACATCTTTTCCAGTTTGCTATGTGCTTTTGGAAATGCAAGGGCTAAGACCGTGCACGGTATTTGAAATACGGGTGCCATATATTTTGGGTTATTGAGATTAAGATGTTAGTATCTTCTGTTCTACTTATTTTCTTTTAAATTCAAACTGTCTACGGACTCAGTCTTTCACAAAGTTTCTTTGAGAATTCACTAATTTATAAAAGACTACTTGTTGCTGTAAGCCATGGAGTATTTTTCCAAATTGAATTCCCACTAGGGCTCCCATTCATGAATTTAGCAGGCTGTTCTGACACCCAAGAGACTGCTGCCTCTTATCTTGTGTTCACCTGAGATTTCCATTCTGTGTCAAATTGATCTAAAAGCATGGCTATGAACTTATTTATTCCTGAAAGTGTTACTTAATCCATAAAATTCACATTACTTTGAGTTATATTAAGTGACTGGTTTTAGGCAAAAAACAATTAAGTATTTTTGTAAAGCTAATGCAAGCAGTGGAAACTTGTAATGAGTTATTCACAGGAAAGTAACAGATCAGGAATGAAATTCTTGGCTTGGTGAAGAAAACAGTGATATTTCCATTGGTCTCAGGGATGTATTCCCTGTGAGCTGTTGAGTAGTTTCAAAACACTGAATAGGTTTCTGAACACTCTGGTTGTCTTCAAATGTACCTTTTGAACAAAGAAAAGACCAACAATCTGACTAAATGCCCAGATTTGCCTGTCTCCCCCATGGGCCTGTGGTGAGGACACAGACAAAGCCCAAGTGAAGTGGTTCCACTGCTTCCTCTCTGTTAACCCAGCTCCCAAAAGCCCAACAGCTCAGCAGTGTCAGATCAGACTGAGTCAAGCTGCAAGTAATGGGCTGATATTTATTTGGGGCAACTCCTGGTACCTTATCAATTTACATGTTCTCCTACTTAAGGATTTGCTCTTCAGCACAAAGCAGCTCATTAGAACACTAAGGGAAGATATTGTTTTCTTTCGTGAAACATGTTGAACGTTTTGAATAAAAGAATAATTATAGTTGTTAGAGTCAGCAGAACAATGTGAAGTCATTTTACTTAGAATGATATGCAAGCACTTGTCAGCTTGCCATTCAAAGGAACCTTTTAAAATGCCACAGTAGTTACTTTCTAATTGCATAAATATTAAGTCACTGGAACACAATTAAAACAATCATATTTAGGGAAAGATTCTTGCCTTTGAGTTTTGACCACAAAATCCATGGCAGAAAACCTACGTGTTTCTAGAAAAGCACTAAAATAATATTCCATTTAAGACAGATTTCTTTCTTAAATGGCTGTTTAAAAAAAAATCCCATGCCAACAACCCCTTCCAGTCCTGGTATAATACTGTACTGTCCATAGTACTTAACAGTAACCCATTTTAAAAAGTAAGTAAAGCAGAAAAGAAAGCCCTTATGCCAATACATCAGTTATAGGCATGTCCACAATGTATGGGAAAAGCTGTATTTTGTTCTAGGGCTTTGGGGGTTCTCTATTTGCAGGATCCATCCCTGTGATGGATCTTTGCACTGCACTGGGAAGCACCAGAGTACTGAGCCACGTTGAATGCATTGTGCAGTTGGACTCTAAAACACTTCCACACCAAAAATACCCAGCTGGCTCTGCTGGCCCTCGTTTTACCAAGCCAGGTATTCCTGTGAGATGCTATCTCCCTGCTTGTTGCCCGGGGCACATCGTATGGGAGGACAGATTTTTCAACCCCGTTATGTCTGTGTAAACCCAGCCAAAGTTTATTGAGTTCAGTGGGCTTCCTGGTGAGATTTTCTCTTGCACAACAGGGCAGAATTTGGGTAATGTTCTCATTTCCTGCAGGCTTCTGTGCTGTTCCTTGCTGGCTGCAATAAAGGCACTGCACAGCTCAGATAGCTGCATCCCAAAGGCCGACGTGCTCCTTGACATTTGAGCTCGAGCTCATGGGGTTTTGCTGCCTTTCTCCTCTCCAGATTCTGCAGGCTGACTGCATTCATCAGGATGCTGTATTATGAAAATAGGCGGGTTACTAAAACATCAACAAGTCACTTCATTTAGAAACAATACATGGACCTTTTTGGTGGGTGTTTTGGGTGAGTGGGTAAAATCGCATGAGAAAACCCCTGGGCTGTTTTGGTAGAGTATCAGCTTGGCTTTCAGCTACATCCTCATGAGATTGGGGATTCAAGTAAGGCTGCTGTGCTCCTTCTTCTGTGAAGTATGCTTGAGGTCGTGGGCTGTTAGAGGATGTTTGCCAAAGCCCACCCTGTTCTCAGCTACACAACAGCACGTGTCATCTTTTCCCCAATGAAAAAGAAAAACGTGCACCTCAGCTCAGGCATCCAGAAACCTTTAAGCAAACTGTCAAGGCATTGCTGTCACCAAAGGTTAAACCAGCTTCCAGTCCATGGGGAATGTACCCTGAAAATAGGGTAGTTACTGTAGGTAGTACAATGCTGTTTTTACCTTGAATGGTGACATGAAGAAATTGGTCTATATTTGTGTCCAGATGTGCAAGTACTTTTTGAGGGACAGAGTAGCCTGTAGGTAGCTCAGATGTTTTAATATTTTTTCTTGCATTAGATACACACCAGTAAATGCTGACTGCAGGAATTAGGAGAGGTTCTTTGTGAATACACAGTGAAAAACTGAAGATTTTCTTCATACTAGAGAGCCTACAGCAAATTACCTGACACTCAGGCTGTTAATTAAGAGTCTGAAGCAAGGCACTATGTTTAAAATACTAGTCATGATATTACTAACCTATTTTTTTCACACAAAAAGCTTGAGGATCTTTCTTATTCACTGAATAGATGAATGAAAAATCATGCAGTTTGAGGTTTACACTCAGACTTTTTCTCTGTTAATTAGAAAGCCACATCACACTTCATGATAATTTTCATAACATTCCCTGAAATGCAGCTTTAATGATTTAAACTGGGACTTAGTTTAAGCTTGTGCTTTTCTGGTCTCTGCAGGAATGTTGGGACTGATGGGAAGGGATATGAGAGCTCAATGACCAAAAGAAATGGAAAAACTTGCTGTGGAAGCAATAAAATTATTCATTAAAGAACAAAGCAGGGTCAGCTTATCAGGAAGGTCAGAGAAATGAAGGATTTGTTTCACAGTGACATGAAGACAAGTACTTGTAAGGGATACTGAAACCTGAATGTAGAAGGTTTGTGCAACACAGCAATTTCTTACATGAAAAGTAAAAATGTTGCTTTTATCTTGGATGAATGTTTTTTGATTAATTGAATTTTTCCTTTTCTTCACGGGGACAGTATCTTTCCATGTGGGAAGATTTGACTGTGTTACACAAAACAGCAGGTGTGGCAGGGCATTGGGAGTATTCAACTGCACAAAAGCTAGGAAGATCTATACTTTCTGTGGGGAAAACAGTGCTGCAAGTGTTTCTGGTTCTGAAAAGTATGTGAGACTCCACCACCTTATTTATTTTTGAAATGGAGAATGAAATGGGCAATCTTGTAGACATAGCCTATGATTGTATTTAGGGACAAGAAATGTATCCTGCCACCAACTGTTCACTCAGTGGTAGATTTATGTATTTAATGCATTGCTTTATCTGTCTCAGGGGAAATAATATAATAAACCTCAAGAATATAATAAACCTCGTGTCTTTAAAAAGAATATGCCTTTGTATTTAGCCTATGGACAATCCCCTGAGGTTTAAATTCATTAAAGGCTTTCAGTAGGTGGAACATTAATCAGGGCAGGAATGAACCCAGAGCAGAACATAAGTAAACAGGGAGAGTCTGAAACATTCAGGGTGTAGTTGGGAAAACATGATCAGTGCTGATCTCTGTGCCACTGTTATCTTCCCTCAGTCCTTCTCTCTCTTTTTCATGTTTTTTGTTTTTATGTCTTCACTTTGGGTCAGGCAATTCTTTAAAAAATAATTTAAAACTTGACCAAGTTTATTAATGTTTTATATAAATTATCCCTTTAAACAAAATATTGCACTTTAAATTACCAAGGTTTGTGGTAATTCTTTTTTCTCTAGCCTGTGGAAAACTGTGGTACCTACACTTACAGACTTGTCTGAAAGTGGTATCAGCTCTTTTAGGACCATGACAAGAAAATTCAAAAGGCCCTGAATAAAGATGAAATAGTCTGGTATTGAACATGACATTCCACATTGCATCTTTGCCACCAGGTTCCTTTTCCACTTGGTCTGAAGTGACCCAACTGCAATTTGGACAGAACACAGCTGGTGGATTGATTCCCAGTCCTAGCTGTGGATCCAGGGCACACCGTCACAGTGGGCTCTTGAGCTGCTGAACTGCAGCAGCAGCTGCTAAAGGAGGCACAAATCCTTCCCCCTCGAGCTTGCATGGCCATTCCCTTCCATACTGCATTCAGGATTATTGTTCTTCATGCAGATTTACAGCTTGCCTTAAAGTGGGTTACATAGAGCACTGGGCATCTCATTGTGAATGCAGTGGGAACCAGCCTGGTCCTGAATGTACAAAATGGACACACGAGGAGTAAAAACTTGCTCAGGGTCAGCATCAGCCTGTGGCTGAGCCAAGTGAAGAATTCAGGTGCCCTGATACACAGTACAGTGCTTTTCCACTGGCATGTAACATCATTGTTGTGCAGATAATGCAGTAAGAAATTGAAAGGACAGAAGGGGATGATATGTCATCTGGACTGTGAATCCCCTCTTTTTCAGCATTAAATGAACAGCAAGGTACTACAACAAGGCAGTGAGGCAGTTAGCCATGCTTCTAGGTGTTTGTGTTACCACTGGTGCTTTTAAAATACACCAGAGAAAGGGCCACGCAAATTTTTTTTAAGCTTCTGTTAAGGTTATTTTATTTTAATGTCAAGTTGCATGTTTTGATCTGTTACAATTCAGTGTGCATTTATTATCTTGATCTCATACCTTCTCAAGGACTGATCAGAAAACCTGCTGTTGTACAGCTTTTACCACAGTGTTGCAGTGGGATCACACTACCACAGTATTCCTGGGTGATATTCTGGAATCTGAATGGTCTGGAACAGGGTCTTCCTTTCACTTCTTTAAAGAGAACAAAATTCAGCAAAAGAGACTTTATAGCAGTGGTGATGTTTGGCCAACACTTTCTAGGCCTGTATCCCCATCAACTTGGCATGCCTCAATTTGAGCAGAAATTGCTTTTCATTAAGGGGATTGTTTGAGGTTAAGTAAGACAGACCTTACCTTAAGTAAGGTATTTGAAAATGACACCGTGGCAGCTGAGTCATCTGACGTGACCATGTGTTTGTCACAAAGGGACATGTGAGGCCATGCTGTAGGTGTCCCTTATAGTTCTGAGTTTCAAAAACTCGTGTCCTGAAATGGTCTGACTCACCTGTATCTGCAGTGCTTGCCCTTGTGACCAGAGGATTTTATTATTTTAATGTCCTTCTAACAGAGCTGCCAGCAATTCTTCTTCAGAGTTTCTCATGTGTCCAAAATGCAGCTGTCTGCTTCCTTGCTGAAGTCAGCAACTGTGCCTGTTCTGCTGTTATACTGACAGATTGCCTTTAAGCTTCGCCTTTGTTTTTTGAAGACCTTGATGGATATACCATTTGGGTTGGTTTGTTTGTTTGTTTTTCTTTAAGCCTTGTGCTTTGAGGTTTGCCTTCTAGCAAGGTCAGAATAGTAAAGATCCTAAAGCTGTATTTTGTCTTCTGTGGCTTCTGGGAAATTAATTTCCCTTTCAACTAAAATGTTGGTGTTTTCTGTCTGCTCTCTGCCTTACATTCTTCTGCATCTTTCCACACTGAGGATTGCTGAATGAACATAAAGTTTAAATGTAAAACTTGAGCTTTATTCACACTGTAAGTCTTCGACAGAGAGGCATTTTAAAAACAGAGTGGTTACATTTCATGATGGTAGTGTAAGCTGGAATAGTCCTTCAGAACAAGAGAGCATGGGGTAACCAGAACTATTAGTTTAGAAATTGGGCCATGAGAGTTAACTTTGACCCAAGTTTACAAGAGACAGAGTGCAAAAGTGTTACTACATGTGGGTGTTAGCCTGAGAGCTTGGAACTTCTGGTAGCATTCTATTCTGAGAACAATTTAAGGTAATTTTAGAACATGTAGCTCTTCAAGAGAAACAAAGTACTTCTGTAGTGTTTTGTTTGACTGATTGGGTTACAGTCTGAGGGTCTGGTTTAAAGGGGACTCCGAAATTTCTTCTCTTAGGGCAGGCAAGAATTCTGATTCAATTATCCCGGATTGTTCAGTAGATGAGCAAGTGACAGGCACTGTCACTGTCACCTTTTAAGTTTTCACATCATGTAAAGTGAGTACCAGAGGTGCCCCCTGCCTTTCATGCTTCCTTTGCTTCCTGCAGTTGGGTTCAGTTCCTGCAGGCTTCTACTGAAGCTGGGAAGTGCCTCAGGCTTCCTGGTACCTACTGCTGTCCTGAAAACGAATGAGAATAAAAGAGCATTTGAATAGCAGTGACTTCCAAGTTCAAAACAGGAATGCTGAACGCCAAGTTTGGCAGCCCTTGGGAATTTGGAGGTAAACCTCTGAACTGCACTGCCTTTGGGGAGGTTGGCATTGTCATATTGGTTTAACTAAAACCTGTAAGTCCAAAGCCTGCTAGGTGCCCCCGTTCTGCAGAGCAGGAGCCCATTTCACTTCTGATTGAAATTCAGGCTTTAATCTGAGTGAAGGTGAGCCAGAACAATTTTCTTATTTCCTTTCTGCCCTTTCTTTAGTATCTGTGTTACATTTCTGTTTCATTTACTCTCACGGGGTCTGTTCAGAGGTGCAGCAGATGGGTGCCAATCATGGGATCCCACATGTACATTTTGTTTCTAAATGTTTCCAAGTGACCAGAGTTGTTTATTGCTTGATAGTTCTACTGCAGGAGTTTCTCCACTCAGTTTTCTCTGTAGAAAGAGGAGACTCAAACTGCTCGATGCACAGCTGAAGGATACTTTCTTTGGCAGTGGAACTGTACTCATTGAAAGGACCAGAGCAGGATGAGACTGACCATAGTTTGAACGTGTCACCTATTTCTTTGAGCTGGGAGTAACCTCCTGAGATGTGACACACTTACAAAAGTAGCTCTCCATTTTTTGCCACAAGCACAGTCTTGCTGAAAATAGAATCCTCAGGAAAAGCAAAAGACAGTGACTGAAACTGCTCGGAGCCACCTCACACCATCCACGGAAAGAATAAATCTCACAGCCTGTGCTCAGCTGCTGGTACCAGCTGTTACATTCATTATAGTAATTGCTACCATTAGTGTGCTATTAATATTTCTCTTACAAAACCGTACAAGAAATCAAATGAAAATGCAAAGTCTGCTCTGTCTGCAACCATTTGTGTTCTTTGTGGGTCAAGTTACACCAGCCACAACTTCTAGCAGTGCTGCTGTCCTGCATGGAAACAATTCTTAGGAGGAGCTTCATTTTCCTCAGTTAATTATGCAACTTTCATTTTGTGCTGGAAGAGAAAGGCAGCATGTACATTTGAGAGGGCACAGGTATAGCTGCTGCAGGATCTGCGTGCCTGTGGCAGCAGGAAGTTTCTGGGCCTGTTGTGCCTTTGGCGTAGCTTTGTACAACTGGGAGACCCCCGAGCTGGCAGCAAATGCAGCCTTTTACTAAAAGGGCTATCTGTGCATGGCTAGGTCTGCATAGGTGGTTTACCCTCCAGGCTGGAGGCAGCACACCAAACCACCCTCAGATGTGGCCTTGGTGTGGATCTGAGGTGATGTCATTCTGATGGTTGTGATGTGCTCCTATATCAGCTCTTCATCATCAACACATTCCTAGAAAGGCTTTATTGTGGACTAGGATTTGGCCTTTTTTTTTTTTTTTTTTTTTTTTTTGTGGGGTTTTATCTTTCCTATCTCTGATTTTTCTCCATTTCTTTGGGGAAATTCTCATCTACGAAAGTGCAATTGAGTCAGCACCTTTCAGCTCATGAGTGCCAGCACTTGACAACTGGTGGCTGAATAAATGTATTCAATTTTCTTTTTCATATGAAATATTACAGCGGATAACACTGCTGACCTAAATGACATCTAAATGCTGAATGTAGCTGAGAAAAGACTAGTTAATTTTTCTTGTTCACCTCACAAGAAAAGGCAAAGTACTGGAGAAAGGTGCTGCATTGGTGCTTTGTGGTCTAAGCCACTTTCCACTGCTATGGAAAAAATGATTGATCAGATAAATATTAATTACTTAATGATCAGTAAATGACTCAGGACCATATCAGTACTGTTGTCTGCTGTGGAATGCATATGCCAATGCTGCATACACATGGCTATAACGTGCACTAGTTCATGGTGACTCTGCATTTGGGTGCACTTGTGCTCTCTTACACCTGTCCATTTACAGGGAACTTACTTCCAGCACTCCATGTTGTACAGAAAATATGAAAATCAGCATTCTAAGGCTAAAATGCAAGAGGCAGATCAAAATAGCCTCTATTTATTTGGTAACAGTATGGCTTTTAAAGCCAGTGGCTGCAGCATTGGAGAAGCATGGTATGACTTGCACATGCATGGGCTGCTCAGTGCAGGTGCCATTTTCATGGTGCTGCAGCTCTACTTGGAAGCATTAAGAAGCAATAAATGTAATTTCATTTCTTTCAGCTTCCAAAGATGATTGGTGCCTGCTTAAACAGTGGCTCCTCCTGCATGGATAGGTGTCCATCCTTTATTTGGCAGTGACCTGTGTGGGGCTACTGTCTTGCTGTAGCATGTGAAAGGGCCATTCTCATTTTCTTTTCACACCCTTCTCCTCACTGCCTGGAGGGCAAAGGATGGGAAAGCTGGTTGTGGGAGTTACTTTCTTCATTATTCTGGATTTCCCCTCCATCCTCACCCAGCATCAGCTTGTTCACCCTCCGGGCTCAGGGAGAGGGTGTTGTTTGCCCATCAGATTACCCGACTCTAACAGGAATTTCATGCAGCTTCAGAAGCAGAGGAAAGTTGTACTCAAAGTGAACTCTAATCTAGGACTAGACCTGAGAATGTAATTCGTCCCAGCCAAAAAGCAATCACTTCAAGGAGAAGCAAAATATAAAATTTGATGGATTTGAAACGAAAGCAGTTTATTCCAGAAGTGTCATAGGCAGCCCTGATTGAAGCAGCAAGGTTTGAGGGAGACCCTGGTTAAGTTTTAGGAGCTCATCATCACTAGTGTGTCTGTCATGTTTTATGATGACTTACACAGTGTTACAGAAATAATGGACCAAGCTCTCAGCTGATGTAAATCTTCATTGCTCGCTCCAGCTCTGTGAAGTTCACTAGCCCCTTTGGAAATCTGGACTTTTATTGCAGTTTTTATTGTTATACACAGCATTATCCCTGCTTGCAGAGGCTTTGCAGTATGCATTTCAAGTAATATAGACAATGTTGATAAATCCATTGGAATGCAGAATCTTCTCTGCACATTAAGAACATGAATTCAGTCTCACCAAAGGAGAAATACCTGATCTTGCATTGCTAATGCAATTAAAACTACTGAAGAGATCTTGGTACAGTATTAGCTCTTAGCACTGCAGTTCTTCCATCAAAAATGTAATATGATGTTTATGCTGCTACAGAAAATTCAGTTCTGTTAATTCCCAAGTTGCATCTTTTCCAAGTGAGAATGCCCATCAACTTGTCTTTATGATTTCTACTTCCTACTAATAACTGTGTGCAGTGTCTAATGATCCAAGAAGTTGAACTGATCTGTTCATTTGCAAAATGACATTTAATGTGACCTCTGTTTCACTTCTGTCGTTATATTTTCATCCCACTTCTTCCAACAATTTGTTGATCTGAGCCAGGAATGTGGAGCTTGATTTTCAGGGCACTGTGCTTCTTAAATGTGAGGGGACAGAGACATTGGCAGAGTCACCCTGACTGGGAGTAAAAGAGGGGAAAAAAGGAGTAACATGGACAAATTTGGCCTAAAGGTGAGACCCGAACATGTAATGGTGTGCCCTGCCAGCCTTTCTTCAAATCGATCATGCAGGTTTTAAATCCAAAGTCTGTGTGCCAGCAATCTTAGACAAAGAAATTGAAAAGCTTTGGGCTTGAAGTGTGATTTAAATTTAAACCATAATTGATTTCTTTTCTCATTTTGATTTTTATGAACAGATGGACTATAGCTAGCAGTTGCCCTTGAGGAGTCTTTAAAAATGTAGTTTTGTGAACTGTTTCGCTGAAGATTGATACAGCTGCTATTTCTTCAGCTATCTCTGAATCATCCTCAATTACTATACGTCTTTATAAAATAATTATAGGTTTTATCCAGGAACTGAGCTTGGCTCTATACTTTTCATAAAACACTTATGCAGAGCTGGTTAGCAAAAGAGATGATTTAACCCAAGTTTTCAACCCTTTAGCTTTGAATTTTATTCTCTTATTCAATGTTTTGCTATTATGTAGAAGATATATTTTCTTGAAACTGAAATGGAAAAGGTTTTGGCTGCCCTATCCATCTCTTTACACTTACTAATTTGCCTGTCAGAGTAAATCACACACAGAATGAGCTTAGGAGAGATATTAGTTCAGATGAAGCTATTCGGACTCAAACCAATAAATAAATAATGATCTCGCCCTGCAACATCTCTGCTTGTGCAAATGTCAGTCCACACTTCCCCTTTCCCTCTGTATGTATAATGGGGAAATACTTTGTAGAAAAAGATCAATTTTAAATGCAAGATGAGAATGAACTGAATGAAAGTATTTGGCATTAGCTCTGGATGACAGGGTGATGGGAGTTGGGGGGTAGTCACGAGAAAATGTTGTACAATGGTGCAAACTCAATTCACAATTTCATCTGGTCCCTGCCCCTCTGTTCCTCCAGATACATCTCTGACAATGTCTCAGGCAATGACAGAGGGGAGGGCAGCAGGTGAAACCTCTGAGACAGTCAAATGGCCAGGCAAGACAGCTCCTCACACATTAAGGCTGGCAGGTCTCTCCCCTCAGGTGCCCTAGGACATTTGGGCCAGAAAACATTTTGCTAAGAAAATGTTTTGTTCCCTCTGCACCTTCCATTTTTTACTACCCTTAAGGGCATCTTTTACTCATGGCAGAGATTGGGCTGAAGTAAAAATCCTTCTTCTGGAGAAATGTGGGGAATTGGGGAGCCATATAGCTTCCGTGAGCCTTTATATAATGGCACAGTGGGGATTGTTCTTATTTTAAGGTGAGTTAGCAAAGTTATAGATTATCAGAAGTGTTGTCAGTAAAAGAGATTTTCAGCTCTGTGGAAGTTGTATCTCTTTCTTTGTTTTCTCTATTATTTTGATGCACATAACCTGTAACTTACAGGCACTGCTAAGGAGGATTGCATGTGCTAATCTTTTGCCTGGAGGAATTTTCGGTGTGTTTCTCACTGCAATGATGAATGGAAGGAGTCTAATCCTCAGTTTGCTTTCAGTTCATTGTGCCCAGCAGCTGCTGCTGGAATTTTGCAGGGCTTCTTAATGGAAGTTACCACTTCCAACTGGATGTGTTCAGAATAACCCCTGGATTCTGGTGTTTCCAGTGTCTTTAGTAACTCAAGATTGAGTGCCCCGTAGGCATATCAGTGATTTGGGCCTTCCTAAAAACCTCACAGATTTTAACTTACTTAAATTGGGATGGATTGCAAGTTCATCTTGACATAAGTGATGTAATTTATTTTCCATGTTTGCTGTTTGTTTGTTTTGCACAGCTCCTCCTCTAGATAATGGCACTGCTAGGGCAGACAAACACATCTGGGAGCTGTCCTGCATCACACTCTGACTGCCTTTTGTGTTCATGCTGCAAACATTGCATAAGGAAAGAGAGACCTAAGGGTGAGGTGACTTGTTCAAAATCACATAACCGGGTCCTGGACTCCTTCAGCTGCAATTCAATCTCATGTGCTCCTGCAATTAAACTGCAGTTTGCTGCCTCTTTTGATGCTTCACTTTGATGCCTGGAGTTCTCTTACTCTTCAGGGACTACAGGTGTTCATAACACTGCGTTTGCTCATGAATATTTTCTTTTAAATATAGGGGAGATAAATTGCTTCAGAGATGCAGCTGATCACAAGATATGAAATGTAACTTGAGCACCTTTGGAAAAAAACCTGCGATGCTGAAAACTTGGCATCTCCCTCTGTACCTGCTTAGAATTCACTTCATGTCAGTGGGGAATGAGAATAAGTTATATTCAGTGACTCATTGATTGGAAGGTGTTAAAAGAGCCCAGACTTTCCATTTTAAGTTTGGTCAGAATGTGCCTGTGTCATGTAATCAGGCAGGAGTACTCATACCACTCAATATTTTTTACAGCTGCAATTCTGCAGGAGTAAAGTGCACTGATCTCAGGGTAGGGGATAAATACACAGAGGCACCTTCTGTTGCACTATCACCCTAAAATCTCACTAGTGGACAGCAAAGTTTGGTTAAGCAGGATGCCAATGTTGAAGCCTGAAAACGTTCCAGTATTCTTTTTCTTATTTAGTTAAGTCAAAGGTTGAAACCTTTTTTTAGAGGAAAATTCCATTCTCTCATTCTTCCAAATATTTGAATTACTGAACAGTTTTCTCTAAACATCCAGAGTTACTTGCAAATAATTAAAAATTGTGTAAGGGGAAGATGGCACCTACTGAGATTAGGAGAACATAGTATAATACATCTTGAGGCTTGGGTTTTCCTCCTCTCAGTACCCCTACCCTGATCATGACAGGCTGACCACAGGATGCATTAGCATATATAATTCCAATGGAAATTCTGGACATGTCTATTTATTGCTAATTATTTCCTTACAAAACATAATTTTCATCTGAGTCTGCCCTAGAGTACCTTAATTCAATGTAATAATACATTTAGGTCATTTGAAATGCCTGCACACAATGTGAGTAGCAAAGGGAAAGCCAGGAAGTCTTCAAGTGGTTTTTGACAGCTGGGGCAAACAGCAGGGAAACACGGGGCCATCTGAGAGGCTGGGGACTTTCAGCAGAAGTTAGCACCAAAATATAATTTTTTTACAAACTGATTTGTTTTTAGAAGACAATCTGAAGTCAAATCTGCTGTGCAGAAAAACATGCAGTATGTTTCCTTTCAAGTGTTGCTCATTTACCATATGACTGGCATGTGCTGTGCAACAAAATTCACTGCCATGAAGCAGTAAGAAGTTGGAAAATAAGAAAAAAAGAACTATCAATACCCACCAGCTGCTTCTGTCTGCTTTGGGTGCCACATCCCTGTAATCTGTGACACTTTCCTAATTGACTGACTTACTCCAAGATCCTATTACAGTATGTGGGAGTTTTGGATGCTTTTCATTGTTGTAGGGTTGTTGTGGGTTTTTTTCCCCCCAGCCTGCTGATCTATGGACCTTTTGTGTGTAGTTTCTGTCTGTATTTAGTCCATTAACTCCAACTCTGTCTTTTAGACCTGAGTCTCCCCTTCTCCATGTTTATTTTTATACAGTTTCCCCCTCTGTCTTGTTCTCTCCTTTTCCACAACCATTTGCCTATTACACCTCCATGAGCTTTTTCAACATTTTCTGGATTGGCTGTGTTTTTCTGCTTCTCCTTGTTTTAACTTCCTCCACTGAGTCCTGCTTTTGCATTGACATTTCAGTGTACAGGAAGGGTTTTCTTGTTAAGCTGGGTCTGGTAGAGAGTTAAATTGGAAAATATGCCAGGAGGCACAGAAGGGAACTTCTCTAGGTCTGTGTGTCCCGACACATCTCTCTCATACTCAAGTAGAATGCAGCACTGGCTGCAAACACTGTTACATTACCACTCTCCTAATGTAAAGGAAGACAGCGTGGACAAGGATCAATAAATAGCAAATGTCAGAATGAGGAAACTGCTCAGCATTTCCTGAGGAAGAGGCAGCACTTTGGGCACAGTGGGTTCTCAAGGACACTGTTAAATTTGGACTCCATGAGAGGGAGCAGAATCACACAGGAGGTACAGCAGGAAACATATATATATATATATGTATAAGGTATAGCCTGTGCCATCCATTATGCACAAATGCTTCATTATGGCTTCTAGAGGTACAACATGTACATACATTATATGCATATAGAACACAGCTAAATATACTACTGTTTTCTGGGAAAGGGGCCATCAGTGGTTTTGGAACAGACTCTTAGTAAATGCAGGAAATCTGGTGGCTTTTAGAATGCCTTCTTCCCCCCAGCTCTTTCTAATTCCTTCTTGCACCTCTTCCACTCAAAGCATGCTGACCTTCAGAGGTTAATTGTGCTGTCCAGGGGCAGGTGGGGCAGTACTGCAGACACAGAAAAGTCCCTTCCTGAAGACATGAACTTCCATATTTCCTGAGGAATCTTAGTTCTTTAAATTCAAGAAAATGAGACAGAGCTCATTTTGAAAGGACGAAATGCAACTGAGATACTCCCACGTCGTTCATGCGGGAATGGCAATGATGAGTGGTGCCAGCAGGAAGGCAGTCACAGATTCTGAGGTCCCAAGTTCTCTCCATGCCCTTTACCTTTTTCCTCTCCCCAGCCCTTGTGATTATGCTTACATAATTATTTTTGATTTTTCAAGTGGATGCATCATATCTTTTCCCAGTTCAGATCATCTCCCTGGTTTCTTACTCTCCATAGCGTGCACTGTACCTGCATTGTTCGCACAGTCTCCTTTGGATTTAGTCATAAATAATACATTTTGTGGGAAGCTGGAATCATCTCTGCTTCCAGGCAGGGATAATTTGTAACCTGCTGCACCTAAAGGGGGGTTGAAGGGCATGGCTGCAATCATGTCACCAATGTCATGACCCAGACTGTGTTTGGCTCATGGAGGAACAGGCACAGGAGCACAGCCAGAAGGATAGGAGGGAAAATGCAGTATCCATGGAAGGAAAGCCTAACAGGATTTGGCTTGGAAGAAGATCACGGAACTGTCACTGATAAGGAGGTTCAAAGAAATCCCAAGGAGTCAAAGTAGCAATTCCTGAGTTGGATATTAAATAGAATATTTGTAAATATCTACCTACAATAATTTCAGAGAAAGTGGATGTTGTCTGAAAAGGGTCTGGGAGGCCAAAAAAAAAGATTGGTTCATGCAAAGCAAAATGAAGAAAAATATTTTACACAGTCATCTTGTATAATAATCAGCACAGGCTCAGATAATTTTGCATCCATGTGATTTTTATACGGTGTTGCTACAGAGATGTAAACTATTTCACTGATCTTTGTTTTTAATTCTTATCCCAAAACTACATGAGAAATGTTGCTTTACGTTATCTCCTACCATGGAGAAGAAGTCTCTTTGAAGAACTTAATTTTTTGAAGTGGAAGTTTTACTTTAATTGGCAGCCAAAAAAATCCTGCCCTGGCATTCTCCAATGGAAGCTGGGAGCTGCCCAGTAAAGAACTGGTAAACCTTGACAGCCACATTACCTGCTAAATAGTAAAATAAAGCATTTTATAGGAACATGCTGAAACACAGAAAGAAAGGGCTCTTTAGGCTGGACCACATTATTGAACAGAGTGTCTCACATTTAGCTTATGTTGAACTATTTGGCCACGGCTTCAGTCATTTATTGAGGTGAAGTGAAAAATTGTGTGTAGAAATCAATAACATTAATAGCGTTTGCAAACAGAAATTCTCAGCCAGCAGTTTAAGTTAATTTAGTGTATCTGTGTATTTGAAATTATTACCAGTTGCATTAGATGGTAATTTAGGGAAACACTGAGTAAGCAAGGCTCTCATCTCATCCTTGTACTGGCAAACATGGAGGGCTTGGAAGGCGCCTGGCACGCGCTACCCAGGATTGAATTGGTATGCACTGGGGGTGGTGGGTGTTTCGGGGAAGATCAACTGATCATTTCCCAGCTTATCCACAGGCTTTCTGCACAGCTGCAGCCAAACCAAACAATCTAGCTCTTGCCTCAGTTTATCACCTCAAACGTGAACGTGACTTTTTATGGCATCACAAGGATGGGTGATGTAGTGGCACCGATTGGCCACGAGTGCTGATGATTGCCACATAAATTCCGAAGGAAAATCAGAATGTTTCCCTTGCAGGATCAAATATATTTAGTCCATTCTGCTGGAAAGAGTAGAGTGCAGGAGAACAATAATTTAAATACTTGTTCCTGCACCTCTTGAGAAGTTTTACTGGCTAGATCCTTTTAAAGAAAGCAAATGAAAATAATAACTTGGTACCATTTAATCTTAAATATAATCTGAAGACTTTGAAGACTGTAGAATGTCTTCTGGCTATAAAAGTGCTCAGTTATTCTAAAGCTAGTTTTCAATTTTCCAGCTGCTTTGATTCCAAACAAAACCATTCAAATCATTTTCTTTGTACAGTGAACTCAACCTTATTTTAATTTGATTGCAGCTCTGTATTAAAGTGTAATGGAATGTTAATTCCATTCTCAAAATCTGAGGCTTTTTTTTTTTTTTTTTAAATACACTGACTTCTTCAATCATGTTTGATGGAAGAAATCTAGAGGGTATAAAATGAGAAGGACATTATTGTGGTGTTCCAAATGAGCACCAATGGCAAAGCACTTCTGGTTCTACTTAGAAGTTCTGCTGTGAGCATTTCAATTTTCTGGCTCGTTGTCAGGTGAAGTTAACAGCTTTTAAGGGCAGATAAGTCACATCTGAGTTTGAATTGTCTGTGAAATGGAAATATCCTTGAGATTAGGCAGGATTTTGTTTGGCTTTTGTTTCACTCCTCCACAGCTAAGTATGAACATTTAGAACTAAAATCTCAGCTGGGCTAGACAATCTTAGATGTGTAATTTCAATGTTTGGGTTTGTCAGGTTTTTTTTTCACAATAACTGGAAGTAATTCCTGTGCACACTGTCACAGAGCAGTTATGAAGGATGTGCTTAGCTTTAGATTAATCCTGGGGGTTTGCTGTTCTAAATACAGTTGCTTCCTCACCATGCTGCAAAGGAAGGACTATTTAATATGAAGAAACATTTTGAGATTTATCCTTTCAGCTGGATTAGATACACTACCATTTGCTAATATCTTGCAAGAATTTCAGCATGGCTCTCCCAGTCTGAGTTGGAAGAGCCTACTTTTGTCCTGGAAGGACTCTTCAGGGTCCTCTACACTTACTTTGAGGACAAAGGGAGATGGAATATGTTCCCCTCTTGCTGTCTGAGTGCAAAATGATGAATCTTAGCTCAGAGAAACAAAATGAGTAACTGGGAAACACGGGAAATTTGATTTAAAGCTAAGGCAATGCCTTCTGACTGCAGCACTGGTCAAACAGTGACAGGCTGCCCAAAGAAGCTGGAGAATCTCCATTCTTGGAGATTATCAGAATTTCTGTACACAGCTCTGAGAAACCTCTAATATGCTGAAAGGGCATAGGATTATCCAATTTTGTATTTAAGCAATGTCATGGTAAAATTCATTCCTTGTGAACAACCACTTTTATGTATCAGGATGTAGGAATCATGTTAGAGGGCAGTAAAACAGGGAGTCTGAAGGGAATATAGAATCCACTTCTAGTGGCCCCACTGGATTTAGGCAAATATTCAATGGGACAACAATTTCAAAGATGACAGGAGCTCTCACTCAAGTCTCAGTGACTTTATGTGCGCCAGTCACATTGTTTTCACCTCAGTAACAGGTTTTATTGCACTGGGAAATAAGAACATTGGATACACCCAGTGCAAGATTTTGAGAGATGCTGAGTGTGTTACAGGATGTGGTACCAGGCTGAATTAAAACTTCTTTAGAAGGTGTTGAAAACAGGCCACCATTGTTGAAAGCAGGCCACCCACGCAAGGGTAGTGATATATGAGGTTTGATTTCTAGTGCTGGCAAAGGGAGCTTAACAGCTTTCCCTCCTCAAAAGTTAGCATTTTCTCATACTTTCCTAGTCTATAGGAATGTGTAGATGTAGGTGTCAGCTTGATATTAACTGTTAAAGAAACTGGGATTAGACAGGATGTCCTGGAGCTAGGCACGTTCAGATTGAAGTGACTGAAGTGAAAAATTGCTCTAGGTGGCAAGGGAACTCTATTCTGTTATTGCAGAATAGATTTTATTTCAGGGGGTTACTGATAAGTATTTATACTTCACAGTCTCACAATAGAGAAGTAGGAATGTGCTTATTAGAATGAGAATGGATGAAATACAATAAGGAAAGGTGAGAATATATGAAATGCAATAAGGAAAGGTGAGCTTTTATGGAGAGAAGGAGAGCATCAACCATGGAAAGGCTGCCAGTAGTTTTTCAAGTATTAATCTGTTTCCTCCCCAGAGTTTCATCTCCAAATTGTTCACCTTTATACTAAAATTTTCTTGTTTTATTTGAAATTGGAATACCAAAAAGAATGCTTTTTTTTTTTCTTACTAGGGAAACAAGATCTAACTGGGCTTCTTTCTGTTTAAGGCACAACAGTGAACTTGGTATAAGCCTCACCCAAAGACCACAACAACAAGCAGAATTACCTCTGTCATGTCTTTGCTATTACTGAAGTGTTTATGGCCAAAATTATCACTCAGGGCTATGATTTTTTTCACTTTTTGAGAGCCTTTTTTAATTTTTTTTAGTTTGGGAGAATTTTAATACTTTTCCTGTCATCCCTGGATTTTATTCTGAATTGATTCAATGCATTTCAGAACTCACTGCTTGGGAAGAAATCCACTGACCCTGATGAATATCAGCTCATTATACAAAACTTTCAGCTTTTGCATCTGGTCCTGGTTAGTTCCACAGTTTGATTTTCAAACAGGCAAACAAATTATCCTAGATATGCTCACAGTTGATTTGAGCTTTATACAGAAAAATCCATGAACATTTTTAGGGACTCCAGGTTTGCAAGGAGTACAGATAAATATTATTTGGTGTGGTTTTACTTCAGATATGATTGCTTGATTCTAGATACATTGGAATGGAAAAACCTAAACACAACCACTTCTGTAGCCAGGCCAGCACAAACATATCTTTCATTATTCCTTGTCAGTTGGAGCTTAAAATTAGAAAAGCTCAAGCCAATAAATTAAAGCTCAGAATCTTTTCACATTTATGCCAAATCTGTTCTGTTTGTGCTACTATAAGATTTAAAAGTTTAGATAGAAGTGTTTCTGCACTGTGCTTGCTGCTTGAGGCAACAAACTGGCAGCTTTTGCCCTTTTAAGAGACCTAAAAAGCAAAGATTGTTTTTGTCTCTCAGATGTCTTTCGAATGGGTTAGGAACTGTGAGTAAGAATGTGTGTTACACCCCAGCATAAAGCCCAGATAGGTTATGGAGCTCATTACTATACTTTCCCTTTCCTAAAATCCACCTTTTTCCAGGTCAGCTAAAATGGCAAACGAGGCAGGAATTTAATTCAGTGCATATCCTGAGCCTGCTGCAGCAGCTCTGAAGTGCAGGAAACCTGAGGCACACATCGTGCAGGCCTTTCTGCCTGTAGCACACAAGCTCTGAACAGTGCCGTGCTCAGCAGTGCAGATGTAACAGTGGGCCTGCAAAGAGACACAAAGGAATAAGATAGATAAAAACCACTCTATAAAAGACACTTTATGTACTTTTTCAAATCAGTATATACATTTACTACTTTCTTTTTTTTTTTTTTTAATGGGCTAAGCAATAAAAAAATTAATTTCCCCGTCATGGGAAAATTAAGACTTAAAAGTAATGAATGTGTACATTTAGGCAAGAGCTTACATCAGTTTCATATTTTACTGCTTTCTTAGGTTCTCCAGACTCCCTTTTAACAGCACTTCTGCTTTGATGTCTTGCTCTCTACCCAGATTGCCAGAAGGCTTTCAGTTGCAAATGCAGGTGTTTTCAACTGTTAGATACAGTTGTGTTGTATTATTCATCACCTCAATATAAAAATGTATTAGTGGGACACTTATTTTACACAGAGGACAAAACAGGGATAATTGGAAAGATGGCAGACTGTATGTAGACGAAGATGTTGCTTAGTGAGACATGTTTGGCTGTGGAAGAGACAGGTTTGCATCTGTGTTGCTGCTGTTTCATCTAACAGTCCTTGAACCTTTAAAGCACTGTTTTTCTAACAGACTGCCTTGTCCACCATGCTGGCATCCGAAGCCAATTAAACATGGATTTTTAGAAGTACAGCTCTATTCACACAGAGCACCTAGAAATCACAGTTGTGTGTCAAGGCTATTTGTTACATGCTGGTACTTTTTCCTGGGTTTTGTTGTTTTAGTGCTTGGGGAAAACCTGGATGTATTGAAGCCAGGTCTTCCCTGAGCTGCTGAGAATTACTAAAGATGCCAGTGAATGGATCTGCACTTCAAGGGGCAATCTTGAGGCTTGTTACACAGTAGAATGAGCACCTCAGTCATCTGCCTGACAAGGATTTCTCTGTAACACTTGCCCTGTCAGTCAGAGATAGCTCTTTGTGCCATAGGGACAAAGCAGAGGGACATCCACAGCAGCCTGGGGAGTTGTGACCCTGCTCAGAGTTCGAGATGTGCAGTAACCCTGCTCTTAACATGGCCAGCTGCAGAGGGCTGGTATTCACCTTTCCACTCCACTCACCTGCTTCAGAAATGGAGGCAGAGCATTGCTGCTGAGAGAGAACCAAAGCTGGACAGTGAAACTGGATAAAACACATTTACCAAAGGTGGTGAAGGGATGAGGAAGAATCAGGGTGGTCGAGGATGAGGAAAAAGGTTGGAGGCATAAGTAAGCCATCCAAAAGCAGGTAAAACGTCAGAGAATTGTTCTCCCTTTCTTCCTATAAAACATTACATCTCTTTCTTCTCCTCTGTCAGCTTTCCCTGGATGGACACTATGCTCTGTGCATACCCATCTTTCAGGGTACCCTGTCAGTCTCCCATTTTGAAAACCCTCTGTCCTTTGTATCTGTGAATACAAACATGGTCCTGGGCTGTTAAATGGTGGTAAAGAACTTCCATCTTTTGTATCACTCCAAAGTTCAGAGGCATCTTTTTGATGTGTGTGCATTTGCTCATTTAGTGACCTTTGTGTTTATGGCTTTCTGAAAATAGATATTCTAATCATCAGTCTTGAGAACTTTTGTCTCTGAAGAAATGAAGCTCTCCTTTCATCTTTCATCTCTTCCACAGAAGTCTCAGTGCTTAAAAAGCATGCAGCTTAGTACCAGGAGATGGGAATCTCTCCTCAGCCGCCTCCTCATGCTAATAACACTGCCAGGTGGTGGTGAAGCCCGTTGTTTTACAGCTCCAGGTTTTGCCTGACTGGAATGGAGGGAGGACTGTTGAATCCAGTGCCTGACACTGGTCAAAAAAGCAGCAAAATGTTTTATTTGTATGGATTATGAGAGAAATCTTCCTTAAAAGCAGATCTCATTTGGACTCCTGGAAAAGGTTTAAATTCTGGTTTCTGGATTTAAAACAAAATAGCCTCTGAACAGTTCGTGACAGTGAGAGACACAATAACATTGCTGCTGCCTACTAAGCATGCCCTCCTCTGTTGACTCTGCTGATTTCCTGGTCCCAGCCATCATCTTTGGTAGTGAATCCAAGCACGGAGTTATGTTGCATGAAAAAGTATCTCCTTCAATCTGTTTCTAATTTGCTAAATTATAATAGTTTCCTTATAAACCCAAAATGAGGGTTCTTTTTCTACTGCTCTACTATTTCTACCATTTCTAGGCATGTAGCTTGAAACTCCCCATCTCTGTTTTCTTAGGTGAATGGGTTTTCTTTTTTTGTTTTTCACTCTCTGCTCAGACGTGAATTTTTCCAGAGCCCAAATTATTCATCTTTCCTTCTAATTCTGCAGTCCTTGTGATGGGATAACCTGCACTGTACCCTTCCTCCACATGAGTTCACACATCAGGCAGAAGACCAGTGTTGCAATTTGGGGATGGCTTAGCAGGTCAGAGCTTCACATCTTTGTCACTAAGGTGCCCCTCACTATCCTAGCCTTTCCAAGGTACAGTGAGTGCCACATTTAACTCTTGGGTTGTTTATTTCCCAATGCCCGTTTTGGGAGAAAAGGTGACTTCAGTTAATTCATAAGTTTTCTTTAAATATCTCCTCCATATGCAGTACAAATGTTACCTGCAACTAAACTTGTGAGATACTAGGGGCCAGACTGGTATTATTGAAAGCAAATAGTGAGTATTTTTCATTAATCCTTATCTTTCACAAGTTTTTTTTTGCTCATGTCATGTTTCTTCCATGAAGTCTGGAACTGTTTGTATAAGCTTATAATCTGACATGGGATTTACATGGTTTAAAAGGGCTTTACTTCTTCTGTGGCTGTAGAACTGGAGCAGAGCTGGTCTTGTTGGGCTGAGACGATAGGATGGTGGCCTGTAATATACCCGTGTAGCGAAAGGTGTGCTCCTCAGGGTGCCGTGACTGTTCTCTGCTCCCAGCCAGCCTCAGCTTTCCACCGCGGTTTTCCCAGGAGAGCTGCCGGCGCTCGCGGCGGTGCCAGGGCCAGCAGAGGCGGCTGTAGCTACCAGATCCCAAAAGATCACCGCAAGGCATCAGTCCGCTGTTGTTAAACCGAAGCTGTGCATTTTCCTTTAAGGGCCGCGTCAAGCTCTTACTAACAGCCCCCAGGCCGTGGTTTCTCGACCATTTTGGGTCGAATTGTTGCAATTCATACATTGTGGCGGTGGGCTGGGCTGCGAGGAGCCTGCGTGCAGGCTGCGCTCTCCTCGCACCTCTCCCCGCCGCGGTCAGGCGAGGGCCACCCGGCCAGCGCCCGACTCACGGCTCGGTCGCTGCGGACGCCAGGGCGGGTTGTGCCGGGCTGTGCCGAGCCGAGCGCAGCCCGTGCCCGTTCCCGGCGGCCGCATATGCCCAGCGGCGGCGCGGCTCACCGGGCAGGGGCGGGCCCGGCGCGGAGGGCGGCTCGGCTCAGCTCGGCTCTGCGCGGCGGGACCGCCTCGCCCGGGCGA